>MU720738.1:32087-44852 GCA_026770625.1 Nicotiana glauca
GGATATATATATATATATATATATATATATATATATATATATATATATATATATATATATATATATATATAAAATAATAAGCAGCTAGCCCTTTCTTTGAATAGTTAGCGCCTTTTTACATTTTTCTTAAACATGCCAGTACCCCATTTCCATGTAACTCAAGTTGGCCCATTTTCTCAAATAAACTAAACTGACCCATGTTTAAATAAAAGTTGATCAACCGTTTACATTTTAATTTAGCCATCAATTTTTAATAATCTGTTTGTTTTTTAAATAATTTAATTATATTTAATTAATTTAAACGCTAGGCAAATAGTAGGCACACTTTAACTTCACCGAATTACTTGCGTAGCGTGATGTCTAATATTAAATAAATTAATTAACTAATTTTATACCTTATCCAATAGTTTTAGATTAATTTATAATTTATTATTTCTCATGATCGCGGATTCGCTTGCGTAGCGCGATAGTTAATATTTAATTTCATTCTTTTAAATTGCTTGTAAAATGTGTTGTCCACCTTCTTTCCACTTCCAACTTTGCATAGCTTCAAACCAAACTCAACTGGAGTGTTGGCGGGATTGCAGTTCTGCATCTTGAACCTGTCCAGAATTTCTCGCACATACTTCTTTTGGGAAACAAATATTCTATCATCAAATTATACTATTTCTAATCCAAGAAAGTAATGCATCTTACCAAGATCAGATATTTCAAATCATCCATCATAGACTTTTTGAAATCGGCAAACATGATATTATCATTCCCAGTAAATATAAGATCATCGACATATAAATACACAATGAGTATTTTTCCAAATTCTCTAGTTTTAACAAAAAGAGAGTGTTCATATGGACATTTTAGAAAAATAACTTTTAGAAAGTAAACCTCAATACGACTATACCAAGCTCGCGGAGCTTGTTTTAGACCGTAAAGAGCCTTTTTTAACTTGTACACCTTATGCTCATTTTTAATTTTTATATAAGCAGGAGGTTGTTCTACGAATACCTATTCTTCCAAGTGACCATACAAAAATATCGATTTGACATCTAATTGGAAAATAGGCCAAGAATTTTGTGCCGCTAATGCAATCACCAATTTGATTGTATCGTGTCTTGCAACCAGAGAAAATACTTCTGTGTAGTCAATTTTATATTCTTGTTTGTATTCTTTAGCCACTAAGCGTGCCTTATACTTGTCAACTTCACCATCTTCTTTCAGCTTTATCTTGAATACCCACTTCACACCACTATTTTGTGCCCTTTTGGAAGATCTGACAGCTCCCAGGTGCCATTTCTTTTAATAGCATCAATTTCGTCATCCATAGCTTTCCTCCATTTCTCCTCTTTGATAGCATTTTCAAAAGTTGTAGGAGCACTATCTTCAAATAATGCAAAGTAGGAAAAATCATTTTCATTTATATCAATTCCTCTTACCTCATAATCCACCATCCACACGGTCCTTTTGCGAGCACAACGAAGAGACTCATCTGGTGCATCAATTTCTTTCAAAGCCGAGGGTAAAATTTCAGCAGCTGCTGGATTAGAATTTTCAGAAGTTTTGGGTATTGTTGATGCTACTTTGACTTCATTATCAATTAAGATTGGAATATACTGATACATATTCCAATCCCAAGATTTTTGTTCATCAAAAATACATCTCTGCTGGTCACAACCTTCTTTGTCAATGGATTGCACAACTTGTACGCCTTGGATGCCTCGCTAATACCAAGAAAGACACACTTCTCGCTTTAATCATCAAGCTTCTTCCTTTTCTCGTCTGGGACATGTGCATAGCTAACACAACCAAATTTTTTAAAATGATCTACATCAGGTTTCCTTCCACTCCAAGCCTCCTCTGGAGTCATATTTTGAACAACAAATGTTGGATTTCTATTCAAAATATGAATACTCCAATTTACTGCTTCTAGCTAGAATGTCTTTGGAACTTTTTCTCGAGCTAGCAGGCTTCGAACCATGTTGAGAATGGTTCTATTCTTCCTCTCTGATACACCATTTTGTTTTGGTGTATACGCCATTGTGAGCTCTTTTTGAATGCCATGAGTGCCACAAAATTCTTCAAATGCCTTAGAGCAACATTCGCCTCCACGATCTATTCGGAAGCTCTTGATGGTCTTTCCTGTCTCATTCTCCACACGAGCTTTGAAGCTTTTAAATACATTAAAAGCCTCTGATTTTTCCTGCAGAAAATACACACAAGTTTTTCTAGAATAATCGTCAATGAAGGTAATAAAATACCTTTCGCCTCCATTAGAGATTGGTCTTATTGACCCACATATGTCATAGTGAACCAACTCCAAAACATGTTTTGCTCGCCATGATTTGACTTTCGGGAATTGAGATCGGTGTTGTTTGCCAACAACACATTCTTCACAAATTTGAGAAGGAGCAGTAATTTGAGGAAGATCTGTGACCATGTTATTTTCCTGAAGTGTCTTCAATCCTCCAAAACTCAAATGACCATAACGAGAATGCCATAACCATGAGCGATCCTTCACTTCCGTCATCAAACAAGATTGAATACTATCAATCTTTATCGGAAATAATCTGTTAGAACTCATCTGAACTATTGCTATAACTCCTCTCACAGGGTCATAAATTTCACACTCACCCTTCTTAATAGTGATGACATAACCTTTCTCTTGCAATTGACCAACACTTAGTAAGTTGCTTTTCAAATCAGGAACATATAACACATTAGAGATTGTTTCCATAAAACCATTCTTGGTTTTGATCTTGATGTCACCTTTTCCCATTGCATCCACAGTAGAACAATTACCAAAACTAACTTTAGAATGAAATCCTTTATTTAAGTAAGAAAAGCAAGATTTACTTCCAGTTACGTAACTAGTGCAGCATGTGTCTAAATACCAAATATCTCGCTTGGTTTCCTTCTCTACTTGAATTTCCATCAACAAGGTCTCCCCTTCTTTGTTCTCCGTGTAATTGGACTTCTCTTCCTTTTATTTGTCATTAGGCAACCTAGTATAACATTCAGATGCGTAATGGCTAAATTTATGACATCTATAGCACTTTATCTTTGATTTGTCATAATCTCGACCTCTGCCTTTGCCTTGAGATTGATCACTATTTGCTTTGAAATTCCCACTGAAATCCTTACTTCCACGATCTCCTCTTCCTCTACCTCGACCTGTACCTCTACCCCTTCCTCTGGAATTGGAAGAAGAAATAAAAGTCAAAGCCTTCAAAGCCTGCTTATCGGAAGTTGAACTATGGTTCATCTTCTGCTCATGCACCAATAAGGAGCTCTGAAATTCGTCAAGCGATAAGACATCTATTTCTTTTGATTCCTCAATGGAGAAAACAACATAGTCATACTTTGGTGTCAGAGAGCGCAATATCTTTTTCACTATTACAACGTCGCCCATGTCCTCACCATGGAATCGCATCTTGTTGCATATCTCCATGGTTCTAGCATAGTAGTTGGTGACAGATTCTTCTTCCTTCATTTGCAAGGTTTCAAAGTCCCTTCTCAAGGCTTAAAGTTGTGCTCGCTTCACTCTTGTAGAGCATTAATACTTTTTCTTTATGGAATCTCATATATCCTTGGAAGTTTCTTTACAAAGAATGTTTTCCAAGATGGGACGCTCTATAGCTTGAAAGAGATAATTTTTTGCCTTCAAATCTTTCAACTTTCTTGCTTCAAACTCAGTCTTTTGAGCATTCGTCAAAGTTTTGCCTACTGCTGGCGCTTTAATGCCGTCTTTAACAATTGTCTAATACTCTTTTGACCGTAAGAAATTCTCCATCTGCATACTCCAATGGCCATAGTGACCATCAAAATGGGGAATAGCTGTTTGCCCAAAATTGCTCTTTGAAGCCATAGATGAAGAACAATTTTTTAGTTTTTGGGTAAATTCTCTCTCTCTCTCACAGGTTTATCTTTTTTCTGGATCTAAGCTTGCTCTGATACTACTAATAAAAAAATTGATCAGAGAAGGATGTAAATTTATAAGTGAAAAATAGAGTAGAGAAAGAGGCAATAGACGTGAAAAAAAAACTGCTTGACTGATTGACTACAATGCTGCAACTGCAGTCTTTTCATAACAAAAAAACACAGCAAACTTCAACTAAAACTTAGGAACTACCCCACAAAGTTTTCTCCTAAAATCTAGATAACAAAAATCACGTTAAACTATTTCCTAAGGACTAGGACAAACCTAAAATGTAGGAGTTTTATTTACTAACAGACTGGAATATAGGGAGAGAGTTTGTTTTCAATGAACAAAAATCTAAAGTAGTTCTCACATAAGTCTCCACTCACACACTTTCTCCTGGTAATTACTTATGTGCGTCCGATGTTTACACCAAATTATATTAATCTATTATAATTAAGTGAATAAACAAGGTTAAAATGCATATTGATTTACCTTGTTTAATTGCTAGAAGCCTTTATGCAAACACATACCATATATCTGTTGATTTTCTGTAAACACCAATTACGGATAAATTTTTAAGAAAAATTACATCAACCACGTTTGTTCAACTTAACAGGCTGATTTTACATCGAGAAAATAACATCTCTATTTATTCTCTTTGAACATTAGAAATATTTGGACATGTCATTTATCAAAATGCACCGTGTCATTTATTCAAATGCATCATGTCATTTTAATTATTTAACCAAAAAATAGAATTTCGATTAAAACTAGAAATTAAGAAAAAAATCGGGTTACTGATAATCAGGAGACGAAAAGAATAAGAGACTTTTGAGAATAATAAAGCAGTAAATAAGTTTGTATTTCAGTGTAATATCAATGATATTCCGTATCCTTACAAATGCTGAGATTTCCTCCTTTTATAGTTGATTTTTCTAAGAAAATGTATAACGCCTTAGACTTAAAGAGGCAATTATGAGCATTAAATGACATTAAATGAAACGTTACAAAATCATTCCTATTCAGTACTGATTCGCTAACGTATTTGATATTCAATACTAAATTTAGACTCCTTTATGCCATCAGATTCATATCTTCAATTTTTTCTGACCTCCTAGCTTTAATTAAGTTAAATAGATACGAGACTCGTATCATTTGAATAGCATCCCGTGCCTATTTAACTTTCTTCTCCTCGTATCTGATATCGCCCGTACCTCTTAACTGATCATCATGTTTTGACCATTTGACCAGTCCACGTGTCATGCCACGTCACCTTCAATATAAATTCAATTTTTTCCCAATACAGATAGTCCCCCCACTTTCCATTTATTTATCAATTAAATATTTGGGAAGTGGATCTTCATTAAAAAGGGAGTTTTTGCCATAATTAATGCTATGACAGTGTCGACGCTTCAATTGTCTCTTCTAATTAATGCACCATATACGTGTCACCTTATCATTAGTTCTACGATTTTGCAGCCTTTTTCTAAGGCTTCCTTAACTCCATTATTCACGAAGTGATAGTTGCCTTTATTATAAGTTTTCCATCATTACACTTCTTAATTATCAACGGTTGAGTTTATATATAAACTTGCCCCCTTTTTCCTTTGTCTTCTTCTTGACAAGATTTTTACCAAATTACTTGCTATTTACTCTCGTTCACTTCTTCTTCAGTTCATACCTTTTGTTCATATCTTCTCACTATGTCGTCTTCGAATCCTAACCCTAAAAAAGTCCCAATTCTTGATAGTTTCCCCAATGCTCCTGCTAGACATAGAAGAGGTAGAGGAGGTGTGCTTCGTGGTACAGGGTCGGTTCGTGGTGGTACCTCTGGTTCCATCACTCCTTCTTCTAGTCCTGGCAATATCTCTAGAGGTTCTCTTTCTAACAGACCATCTTCTAAGGGCAAAGAACCTTCTGAATCTAACCAAGAGCCTCTGGTTGAAGAAATTGTGCCAACGGATTTATCTTTCGAACATGACAAAGAATCCCTTCGTGAGCAAGTGATTAAATTAGAGAGAGCTGATAAATATCCCTCTTTAATTACTGAACCTTTGATTCAAATTGTTCGAAGAGATTGTCGTTGGAGAGATGACACCCACATAGTTATTTCTACCCCACACCAAAGAATATCTTCTTATAGGGTTGGCTTTTCTTTCGTTTACACTTATCCCTTTACTTTGGGATTTATTCCTGCTATTGACCCAGTCATACTTGATTTTTGTCATTTTTTCAAAATTTGTTTGGCTCAAGTTGGCCCCCTCGTATGGAGAGCAGTAGCTTGTTTGAGGTATATGTTAACCAAAGCTAATGTTGACTTTACTTTCCCTCATCTAATTCACCTTTATCACCCCAAGCTATTCCGCAATGGTGTTTTTACCTTATCTGCAAGAAGTAAGAGGGTTTTGGTTAACCCTAAAGATAATAATGATTGTGGCTGATACACCCGGTTTGTTGCTGTTCCCACAATTGATTTGGTGGGTGAATCAAATATTCCTTTTCCTGAGAAATGGAACTTTGCACGTAAGTATTTTCTTCCCTGCCGTATCTGCTTTCGTTTTTTTCAACTTCTTTTCTAATTTTATTATTATTTCTTTGCTTTTTTGGTAGCAACCATGGGAGATATGGAACCCATTCCTAATTTTCGTGGTTAGGTAGATGTTGTCTTGAAAGCCGTGCCTATGGAGGCACGAACTTAGAAATCTATTTCCAACAAACATGGTTGGAAAGTGAAAACTCACGGTATACATCCCTTTTTGCTTCTCGTGTGTTAAATTCTTTTCCCCTCTTTTAAATTTTTATCCTTCTTATTGTCAGGATTTGCTATTCTAGGGATGTTAGCTGAAGTAGCTATCACCCTTCGAGCTTCTTCCAGTACTCCTCTTGCTTTGGAAAGAACTCAAGCCACGCTGTCAAAAAGGAAAGTGGTTGAAGAGGATTTTGACGTTGATGAAGATGAAGATACCTCTTTGATAGCTCGTCCTAAAACCAGGAGGCGCATTGTTTCTGAGGATGAAACTGAAATCTCTCCTGCTCGTATCTCCGAACCCGTTGCTATTACCTCTGATGAAGAAACCATTACAAGGGACATCCCTGAATCCACTCATCGCCTTTTTATTGAGGGCTTCGAAAGTGGTGAATTAGGTCCGGTTTTAGATGAAATTCCTTTTTCATCTTCCATTCTTGTTCTTTATGTCCCTCCTGTAATTTCAAGTGTTTCCTTACCCACTTTGTCTGTTCCTGCCTTTTTGTCAATTTCTGCTCCCTTACCTGCCTCGACCCCTTCGACTACTACTATTTTCACCTCTTCTACCGTTCCTCCTTCTATATTTCCCCCTTCCTCTACTCATTATGCAGAGGAGGGTTCTAGTAGTAGAAGCATGGCTATGAGGAGCATAACACTTGAGGTTCCTGCTAATATCAATCTTTTAAGAAAGTCTGGTGGAGCAGATGTTTGGCTTGAACCTTTAATTGGGGATATTGAGAAAAAGAAGATGGACAGTCACAGTTGTATAACTTTGATGAATGATATAATTCACTGTACATTGAAGGTACTCTCCCTTTACTTTTTAATAAGTTCTTTATTTTTAATTCTAACTTTCATGAGTTGTTTTTTTAGGCTAACCTCATTGGTATGGAATTGATGGGAAGAATTTTCCTCTTAGAAAAGAAGGCTCGTGAATCTGATCAGACTTTTCTTGAGGCTGAGAGGATAGCTAGAGAATCCCAGCTTGAGGCAGCCAATTAGAAAGAACAGTTTAAAAATGCTCAGAAAAAGATAAAAGAATTACAGGAGAGTAACCGTGACCTGGAACAACAAAAGCAAATTTTAACTTCTGAATTAGCGGGGGCCAAGGCTTCTTCTAGTAAAGCTGATAAGGATAAAGAGCGCCTTGAATGTTCTTTTTCAGAACAATTATCAAAGTCAAGCGAAGAGATTAGAGAACTTAAGGTATTCTTGAGCAAGAAAGAAGAGTACGCGGGAGAGCTAGTTCAAAACTTGTCTCAGGCTTAGGCTGACTTGAAAACTTCCTCTGATAAGGTTTGTGCCTTAGAGAATTCTCGTGCCTCCCTTGAAGCTACCCTTGATTCCACTTTGGCTGAAAATCAAATGTTAAAAAATGATCTTGCCTCGTGGGAAAGGGATTATGAGCTTCTTGAGGAGAACTTTAACACAGAGGTGAGCTGAGCCTTTCTAAACTCCCGTGTGATGCCTTAATTGAGGCCAGTCAAGAAAACTTCGATTTAGAATCGGAATTGGCCAAGGTTTTGAGAACCATTGAAATGACTCAACAACCACTTGACTTTCCTTCTCCGGCAGATGAAACTCTCGTGGCTGAGGAACCTTTAAATGAAGGAGCCGCTTCTGTTGAAGTTGAAAATGTTACAATTCCAGCTCCCGGGGGTGAAACTTCACTGATACAGTCTGTGGAAGCTGAAGCTCCCGTGACTCTTGCTTCCCTCAGTGACTTTAACACTTCAATCCCAACTGCCGCTACTTCCTCAGAAATTGCTACCATGCCCACAGCTGCTTCTGAAAGTGAAGTTGACATTGCAACTTCAGAAATTCCAACCCCTTTAGTGACAAGTTGAATATTTTACTCCTTTGTTGTTTTGTTTTATTAATTGGTGGTTTTATCCCTTGACCTTTTTAAGGGATTTTTAAGGGATTTTTTGGTTAAGTCCACAGTTATCATAATGGGGCACTTGTAAAAACATTTTTCTTGACTAAGTTTTACTTAGTCTTTTTTAGGAAGTTTTCTTGGTACTTCAATATGTTCTATTCTTGCCTTTTTCTTATCTATTTAGGACTTATAGAATAGTTTAGCATTTTTATCCTTTGAATATGCTTTATGATTCTTCTCATGATTTATTAACATGAGGTTTATAAAAGAGGGCCCTTTTCATATATCGATACTTAATGAAGAAGACGTCTCAACTTCATAATGGTGTTATAATACGATGAAAGAAATAGGAATACACATGTTTTGTATGAAACAACTTTGACAAGTTTTTATTCGTTAACTTGAACAAGATTTTGAGTATTACATGTATTAAAGTACATCTATAACTTTCTTGTAACTGTTTTTCTTGTAACAGACTTTTACAAAATAAATGTAATTCAGACAAGGTTTTTCCTTATAACCCGTTTGAGTATATAGTCATGACCCTATCTTCATGTATTAGGAAGGGTTTGAGAAGTGACTTCGTTTATGAGTTTGAGAGATGACTTTGTTGTTCTCATGGAAAAACATTATGATGAATGTCTGATGTTTGAATGCTGAAGACTCCGTAACTTTTTGCTCAACACTTCTCTCTTTATGGCTGGATTTTCTTTTAAATCTTGCTCAAACTCGATCGACTTTTGTTCGATATTCGTATCTGTTTTTCTGCACGTATATACTATGTAGTCCCCCAAGTGTTTGAGTGGTGAAGTATGAAGCCTCGAGCACTTGTTTGTTTCTTTCATTTCGGTCCTTTTCCTAAAACAGAAAAACATACGGGACTCGGAGGTGCGATTATAGACAAAGACTGCCTAACTCATGTGTATCTCCATCAGATTAATTGTAACCCTAGGCTGGGAATTTTAAAATATTGCATTTTGCCGTGCAGGTCATGACTCATCATTTGGCACGAGTTAGGGTTTTTGCCTAGCATCTAAAATCATTAGTAAAACTTTTAATAATTCAAAAGAAAAGATTTTAACATGGCGATACCTGACCGTGGGTACTTTCTCAGAAGTAATATCTTTTTAAGTGGACAACATTCCAATGTGAGGGTAAAACTTTGCCATCCGTTGTCTCTAACTCGTATGCTCCTTTTCCCGCAATGTCACGAACTCTGTATGGTCCTTCCCACATTGGACTTAGCTTTCCTGAATTAGCAGCCTTTGCAGATTGGAACACCTTTTTAAGCACGAAGTTCCCAATTTTAAAGAATCTGAGGCGTGCTTTCCTGTTATAATATCGTTCAATTAATTGCTTTTGTGCCGTCATTCTTATTAGTGCAACTTCTCTTCTTCCCTCTAACAAATCAAGATTCACCCGCATCTCTTCATCATTTGATTCCTCCGTTGCTTGAACGTACCGTGTGCTTGGTTCTCCTATTTCTACTGGGATCAAAGCCTCCGCAACATAAACCATTGAAAATGGGTTTTCTCCCGTGCTTATTTTTGTCGTTGTACGATAAGCCCATAATACCCCAGGTAATACCTCGGGCCAATTACCTTTTGAATCCTGCAACCTTTTCTTCAAGTTGTTGATGATAACCTTATTCGTGGATTCCGCTTGTCCATTCCCCACTGGATGATATGGTGTAGATGTTATCCTTTTAATCTGCCAACTTTGAAAAAATTCTGTGATTTGGGCTCCTACGAATTGTGGTCCATTATCACACACGATTTCTTTTGGTACCCCAAAACGGCATATTATGTTTCTCCAAATGAAGTCTTTAACTTCTTTCTCCCGCACCTGTTTAAATGCCCCTGCTTCTACCCATTTAATGAAGTAATCTATAAGCACAAGTAGAAACTTTACCTGACCTTTTGCTTGTGTCAATGGAACTACAATATCCATTCCCCATTTCATAAAGGGCCACGGAGCTATAACAGGGTGGAGTAACTCAGCTGGTCTATGCATATTATTGCCTTATCTTTGACATTTATCATATTTAGACACGAAATCATTAGCTTCTTCTTCCATATTGGGCCAATAATATCCTGCTCGAATCAATGTTTTTACTAGCGACCTTCCACCAGCGTGACTTCCGCAATGTCCTTCATGTATTTCCCTTATCACATATTTTGTTTGAGAAGGTCCGAGACACCTTGCTAATGGTCCACCGAACATCTTTCGATAAAGATTCCCTTGATGCAAACAATAACGAGCAGCTTTCTTGCGAAGTGCATGAGCCTTTGTTTTGTCAATAGGCACGGTTCCATGCTGTAAAAAAGCAACAATTTCGTTTCTCCAATCCCATGTTAAATGATTAAAATTTACCTCATTCTTATCAGGTTCGAGAACGGAATGAAATAGATGTACGACTGAAGCATTTGCATCATTTGCTACGTCTGCTGCAGACGCGAGGTTAGACAAAGCATCTGCTTCTGCATTCTCATCTCTTGGGATCTGCATTACTTTCCAAGTTTGGAATTGTTTTATTAGCTCCCGTACCTTTTCAAGATATTCTTGCATTCGAGTTTCCCTGGCTGTATAAGTCCCTAGTATTTGATTAACCACAAGTTGGGAATCGCTCTTGATTATAATCTGTGTTATGCCAAGTTCCCGTGCCAGTTCTAAACCTGCAATTACAGCCTCATACTCTGCTTCATTGTTAGTTATAGAATGACATTTTATAGCATGTCTAATAGTTTCACCTGTAGGAGGTACGAGAACTATCCCTAGGCCTGCACCTTTTACATTAGATGAACCATCAGCGAATAAAATCCAAGTCCCTGGGTTTGCACCATTAAAAACTTGTAATTCTTTTTCTGCTTCTACATGCATTCCCTGACTAAAATCAGCTATGAAATCGGCTAATACTTGAGATTTTATTGCAGTCCTAGGTTGATAACTGATTTCATATTCACTTAATTCTATAGCCCATTTTGCTCGCCTCCCTGATAACTCATGTTTATGCAAAATGCTTCGTAACGGAAAAGCAGTAACCACAACAATGGGATGAGATTGNCTTGCGAAGTGCATGAGCCTTTGTTTTGTCAATAGGCACGGTTCCATGCTGCAAAAAAGCAATAATTTTGTTTCTCCAATCCCATGTTAAATGATTAAAATTTACCTCATTCTTATCAGGTTCGAGAACGGAATGAAATAGATGTACGACTGAAGCATTTGCATCATTTGCTACGTCTGCTGCAGACGCGAGGTTGGACAAAGCATCTGCTTCTGCATTCTCATCTCTTGGGATCTGCATTACCTTCCAAGTTTGGAATTGTTTTATTAGCTCTCGTACCTTTTCAAGATATTCTTGCATTCGAGTTTCCCTGGCTGTATAAGTCCCCAGTATTTGATTAACCACAAGTTGGGAATCACTCTTGATTATAATCTGTGTTATGCCAAGTTCCCGTGCCAGCTCTAAACCTGCAATTACAGCCTCATACTCTGCTTCATTGTTAGTTATAGGATGACATTTTATAGCCTGTCTAATAGTTTCACCTGCAGGAGGTACGAGAACTATCCCTAGGCCTGCACCTTTTACATTAGATGAACCATCAGTGAATAAAATCCAAGTCCCCGGGTTTGCACCATTAAAAACTTGTAATTCTTTTTCTGCTTCTAAATGCATTCCCTGACTAAAATCAGCTATGAAATCGGCTAGTACTTGAGATTTTATTGCAGTTCTAGGTTGATAACTGATTTCATATTCACTTAATTCTATAGCCCATTTTGCTAGCCTCCCTGATAACTCATGTTTATGCAAAATGCTTCGTAACGGAAAAGCAGTAACCACAACAATGGGATGAGATTGAAAATAAGGTCTTAATTTTCTAGATGCCATGATCAAAGCTAATGCTTAACTTTTCTAATTGTGGATATCGTATTTCAGCATCTAAGAAAGATTTACTTACATAATAGATAGGAGACTGTTTACCTTGGTCCTCACGGACTAAAACAGCACTTACTGAAACTTCTGATACGGCCAAATAGATGAGCAGTTTTTCTCCCTCCTTTGGTTTTGCTAACAACGGCGGATTTGACAAGTAAGCTTTCAAATTTCTGAGGGCCTGTTGAAAATGTTTGTTCCATTCAAAATGATCTTGTTTTTTGAGTGCAGAGAAAAATTTAAAACACTTCTCCGAAGATTTGGAAATAAATCTCCCCAAGGCCGCAATT
>MU720738.1:49713-82695 GCA_026770625.1 Nicotiana glauca
TGAGAATAATAAAGCAGTAAATAAGTTTGTATTTCAGTGTAATATCAATGATATTCTGTGTCCTCACAAATGCTGAGATCTCCTCTTTTTATAGTTGATTTTTCTAAGAAAAGATATAACGCTTTAGCCTTAAAGAGGCAATTATGAGCATTAAATGACATTAAATGAAACGTTACACAATCATTCCTATTCAATACTGATTCGCTAACATATTTGATATTCAATACTGAATTTACACTCCTTTATGCCATCAGATTCATATCTTTAATTCATTCTGACCTCCTGGCTTTAATTAAGTTAAATAGATACGAGACTCGTATCATTTGAATAGCATCCCGTGCCTATTTAACTTTCTTCTCCTCGTATCTGATATCGCCCGTGCCTCTTAACTGATCATCATGTTTTGACCATTTGACCAGTCCACGTGTCATGCCACGTCACCTTCAATATAAATTCAGTTTTTTCCCAATACAGTAATTGAGTTATTAGAATGAGATTATGAATTTGGATCTTAGTTTACTATATGAAGCGTACTTAACCTTGTACGATTTGATTGCAACAAAAGTCAAGGTTATTTCGCCACATATTGAAGTACTGTACCCAACTTCGTACTGAATTGGAAAGTGCATTATATGCAACATAAAGATGCGGCATGCGATAGAGATGCTAATAAAATTAGAAAGCAGAGAGAGGACTTGCAGTTTTCATGGGCTAAAAAAATACTGCAATTCCGGGATAATTACTCCCGGGAATAGTTATACCACGATTTTATCCCTATCAAACATAAAATTAACTCATCTTAAATTTAATTGCGGAATTAATTATTCGTTAAACTTCGCACCAAACGAGAAAGTGCTCATACAGGCCTTGGGCATTGGATAGCAAGGCCTGTTATGAAGGAGTTGATCTTTATACAAATAGTCCGCCGGATTTATTGTTTATTTTTTCTAACCGATACAGATGGATTAATTCTAATTTATGTGGTTTCTAATTTGGTAATTAATTTGGAAATTGCTATCTGTGATACATTAATTCTTTGGCAATCTATAGGATTTATTAATTAGTATTATTAAGAGAGATTTTCATAAGGCAGCAACATCTGAACCTTTGATTTTTCTAAAGAAAAATAAAATAGCAAAATTAACATCTTATTCTGAAACAATAAAAGTAGAAGAACAATATTGCAGAGAAAGACAGAGAGGGAATTCTTGTTGAATTTTGGGATGAATTACAATGGAATAGAGCCCTCTATTTATAGGGAGAGGGTGACTTAGCCACCAAGAAATAAAACCTAGAATCTCTCTAAATATACACATTCACCATAAATAAAATTTTATTTATAACACTCCCCCTTGAATGTCTATTCAACAGATAATGTGCATTGGTAAAACCTTAACTAAAATAAAACCCAGTGAGAAAAAAAGTTCTAGAGAAGGAAAAAGAGTACACATATCTAACAATATGCCTTTTGGTTGCCTCGTTAAAAACCTTACAAGAAAAATCCGGTGGGACAAAACCTTGTAAGGGAAAAAGAGTGCAACGTGTATTAACTCCCCCTGATGAGAGCATCAATTCACATCCTTGAGCCTTTGCATTCCAATCTTGTGCACCATCTTCAAAATATCGTTGGTAGAGACTTGATAAACAAATCAACCATATTAAATTGAGTGAATTTGTTTCACCTTGAAATCATCATTCCTGATAAATGTATTTTTTTCATATGAACTTGTTGGAATCATCATTTAAATATCTTCACATAGAGGCGAAAACTCTTGCTATCATATTATCATGCCTATAGTTATAGAAAGATACATTTGTGCACAAATTGCATTGAGGAAGTGGTACTTCAAGATCAAGAATTGTATGCGCTTCAAGCAACTTAAATGCGTCATGGATTGTCATATAAGTTAAGTCATATAATCCATATAATAGACTTAGATGCATATTAAGTTTCCATGTCACGATAGATATATAAGATATCGAAAACTGATTACACATATCATTGACTTTATACTTTCAAGTGTTTGAATTACATGTTCAAAACTACATGTCTTTCGTATAAAACCAATTCTATTCGAAATTGTTTCTCCAGAATTAAGATCCTCATATCTATTTAACGGTGTCATAGATGTCGTTGACAAATATTTTATATCAGTTTCAATATTTTTCATAAAGACATAACATAGAGATTTCTTCATTCATATTTTCAGGTACCTGAATCTCTCTTGAGATTTTATGAAGTATTATGTCAAGTGATCTTGATCACTTGCCTCCTTTATTACGATCATTTTGATCATTTGTTCATCTTCTTTATCAAGAAGTTTATTTGAAACCGATTGTCTATACGCTTTAAGCTTACCATAGACTTTGTCCTTCTAGGACTTAATAAAAGCATTTGCATTGAAAATATAGTTACTTTCTCTGGGTCAGCAAATGCATCCGGCATGCTTTGCAATATATTGCAGATGAATTATCTTTCATGAACTTCAAGTTCATATTATCTTATTCGAGGGTCTAGATATACAAATGATAATTCATTCCACGTAACTTTTTCTCAAATGTTTATCATGTCTCCCCCTCATGTTAGAAAAACTAACTTGTTACCTTAACTTTGAGAATCCACCTTTGTGCGTTATGGTGTTAATAAAAATATACACCGCACATCAATAATAATAAGATAGAATTATTTTGTTCCTGATCCTGAATCATTTGTGAGGGGAGAAAATAATATGCTTTGGTATATACGTATATCAAACTGATAAAGATAACTTTGTTCTCATAAGCAATAGTTTAACTATTAAGTAGAGACACTCAATAAATTATTTTGCTAAACCTACTGTGATGTAAATCAACTTATCAAGATGAACTTCTTGAATAGAAAATATGGAAATTATGCTCAAAATTAAATTACTGAGCAAGTTACCTCGCAACACTAGCTAGGTTGCGGGTTAATAATAATCGCACATGTAACCTATCACGACCTGAATTTTCCACCCTCGGGAGTCGTGATGGCACATACTCGTAGAAGCTAGGCAAGCCAAATTTACTTAATGATCGATTAAACACATGTTCCTTTTTAATAATTAACAGCATTAAAATTAAAGCAACATGATTAGAATCATAAGAGGAAGCCTCAATTTTAAATAGCTGAATAAAATACGGAATCCCAACATGCATCTCTACCCAAGAACTGGAGTCACATACTCACGAACATCTAAGAAGTACTAAATACAAAGTCTGAAAGAAACATAAATCTGTTTGTCTCGAATACAAGGAGGCAACAGTCTAAAAGAGAGAATAAGAGAGAGACGTCGGGCCTGCGGACGCCTGCAGGGCTAACTCGGGTCTCACGATATCGAAAACTTGCTCTCGTACTAATGCTGTTGCTGCTGCTCGAAACCTGGACCTGTGCAAAAATGCACAGAGTGTAGCATCAGCACAACTGACCCCATGTGCTGGTAAGTTTCTAGCCTAATCCCGGTGAAGTAGTGACGAGGCTAGGGACAGACTTCAGATAATCCTGTGCAGATGTATATACAAGTACAACGGAAAAGTAGCAGGAACATAACAATTTTAACTGGGGAAGGGAGCATGCTTCAGGGGTACAGATAGAAACGAAATATCAGGAAATAATGGTAGGTAAATCTACAATTTAACTTCTAGCAATAATGAAAAGATAAGGCAACCTTTATATTCCATTTATCTTGTTGCAGGCGTGCAACTCGATCCCATTTCTCAATATCTCGTGGTAGACGTACCACCCACTCCCATTTCAATATCACTCGTGGTAGGCGTACCACTCGCTCCCATTTATATATATCATGTATGGTAGGCATACCACTCACTCCCATTTAAATATATCATGTGTGGTAGGCATACCACTCGCCCCCATTTCAATATATCATGTGTGGTAGGCGTACCACTCGATCCCATTTTAATATATCATGTGTGGTAGGCATACCACTCGCTCCCATGTCAATATATCATGTGTGGTAGGCGTACCACTCGCTCCCATTTCGATCCAACACAGTATCACAAAGAAAATCCCGGCAAGGGAACAAGATAATATAAAATCAACTATCCCGGCAAGGGAGGGTCAGCTATAACCAATCCTATTCAATTTCTTCTTGGCACAACGAATATCACTATTCAGTCACAACTTTCAAAGGATCGATCAAGGGTACACAGTTAACAAAATTAAGACTCACGGTCATGCTAGACACCAATATATAGATAGTCGTCACCATACTTATACATCGTACTCGATCAATTAGCAAGTAGCAAAACAAGACTCAACTCCTATTCCCTGAAGCTAGGGTTAAACCAAATACTTACCTCAACTTCCACGGCCAAATCAAAACACAATGACCGTTTTCCCTTTCGAATTCGGCTCAAACTCAATCAAATCTATGTGATAAGGACTTCATAATATCAATATAGGCTAAACAAATCAAACCCAATGCTTACATATAGATTTCCAAGCTTTCTTCCCAAAAATTCCAAAATTTCCCCCGGGCCCGTTTGGCTAAAATACGAGGTCCGGACCAAAATTAAATCCCTCATTCACCCACGAGCCCGACTATATAATTTGTTTTCAAATTTGACACCAAAATGAGGTCTAAATCAAGGAAAATCAAAAAGCCCTAAGTCTACCCAAGTCCCTAATTTTTTACCATTAAAACCCTAAGATTATTGATAAAAGTTGATGAAAACATTAGATAATTGAAAGAAATCAGTTAATAAGTGCTTACTTGTGATTTGAGAAGAACACCTCTTGAGAAAATCGCACTAGTCTTCTAATTGTTGAGAAAGTTTGAAAGAAAATCACTGAAGTTATGTTTTTTTTAAAAAGACTCACTGCCCAACTTCCGTATCTGCGGTTCAGGGGTCGCATCTGCGCCATCGCACGTACAGAAAAGTGTGCGCTTCTGCGGACATGGCTAGGCCCCGCTGGGGCCGCACCTGCGAAAATGTCCCGTTTTTGCGAAACCGCATATGCGGGGGGGAAATCCGCATCAGCGAAGCAAGACCGCATCTACGACCCACTATACGCACTTGCGTGTCCGCATCTGCGGCCAAAGGACCGCATGTACGGTTACACCAGAACTGGTGCGGCAACAGTGTTTCTGCAATTTTTCTAAGTTCAAAATCACCCCGAACACCTCCGAAAACACTCTCGAGACTCCTAACCAAACACGTACACTAACTTGACAACATCTTACGAACTTAACCGTGCGATCAAATCGCCAAAATAACCAAAAAAAAAAAAGGAATCAAACCTCAAAATTACTAGTTTTTATTCAAACTTCATAAACTTTTAAATTTAGAACTTGTAGTCCGAAACATGTCAAACAATGTCCGATTTCAACCAAATTTCACAGAAATATCTTAAATCACATATAAGACCTGTACCGGGCGTCGAAACCAAAATACGTGTCCAATACCAACACGTTCTAATAGATTTTCATTTCAATTTTCTTTAATAATTTTAGAAAAAGAATTTCTTTTGAAAAATTCATTTTTCGAGCTCGGGACCTCGGATTTCGATTCTGGGTATACGCCCGAGTCCCATATTTTTCTACAGACCCTCTGGGACCGTCAAATCATGGGTCCGGTTCTATTTACCCAAAATCTTGAGACTCATTTTAATACTAAATTTTTAGCATGTTTCACAGAATTTCACATACAAGCTTTCCGGCTACTCGCCCGGACTGCGCACGCAAATCGAGGCAACTAAAAATGAGATTTTCAAGGCCTCGGAAGCACGAAAAGAGAGAGAAAATAGGTGGCGACCCTTTGGGTCGTCACATTCTCCACCTCTAAAACAACCGTTCGTCCTCGAACGGATAAAAGAAAGAAGTACCTGAGTCGGGAAATAGATGAGGATAACAGCTCCGCATATCAGACTCAGACTCCCAGGTCGATGCCTTAGGGGGCTGACCTCTCCACTGAACACGAACAGAGGGTAAACTCTTGGATCTCAACTGACGAACCTGCCGGTCTAGAATAGCTACCGGCTCCTCCTCATAAGATAAATCCTTGTCCAAATGGACAGTACTGGAATCTAACACGTGGGCTGGATCTTCGTGATACCTCCGAAGCATGGATACATGAAAAACTGGATGCACGGCTGATAAGCTAGGCGGCAATGCAAGCCTATAAGCCACCTTTCCCACTAGATCAAGAATCTCAAACGGACCAATGAACCTAGGGCTAAGCTTGCCGTTCTTCCCAAATATCATCACGCCCTTCATAGGCGACACTCGGAGCAATACTCTCTCACCAACCATGAAAGCTATATCTCGAACTTTACGATCTGCATAGCTCTTTTGCCTAGACTGAGCTAAACGAAGCCTATCCTTAATGATCTTGACCTTGTTAAAGGCCTCTTGAACCAAATCCGTACCTATCAACTGAGCCTCTCCCGGCTCGAACCATCCAATTGGAGATCGACACCGCCTACCATATAAAGCCTCATAAGGAGCCATCTGGATGCTCGTCTGGTAGCTGTTGTTGTAGGCAAACTCCGCCAAAGGCAAGAACTGATCCCACGAACCTCCAAAGTCAATAACACAAGCTCAAAGCATATCCTCCAAAATTTGAATAGTCCGCTCGGACTGACCGTCCATCTGGGGATGAAATATTGTGCTCAACTCAACCCGTGTGCCCAACTCTCGCTGAACTGCTCTCCAGAAGCACGAGGTAAGCTGCGTACCCCGGTCTGAAATGATAGATGTCGGCACACCATGAAGGAGAAAAATCTCCCGGATATAAATCTCAACTAATCTCTCGGATGAATAGAAGACTGCCATAGGAATGAAATGCGCTGATTTGGTCAGCCTATCCACAATGACCCAAACTACATCGAACTTCTTCCGAGTCAATGGAAGTCCAGTAATGAAGTCCATAGTGATCCTCTCCAACTTCCACTCGGGAAGCTCAATCCTCCGAAACAAACCACCAGGCCTCTAATGCTCGTACTTAACCTGCTGACAATTCAAACACCGAGCCACATATGCAACAATATCCTTCTTCATCCTATGCCACCAATAATGCTGCTGCAAATCCTGATACATCTTCGCGGCGCCTGGATGAATAGAGTACCGGGAGCTATGGGCCTCCTCTAAAATGAACTCTCGAAGTCCATCCACAATGGGCACACAAACTCGCCCCTACAATCTCATAACTCCATCCGCATCTAAGGTAACCTACTGGGCACCTCCATGCTACACCGTGTCCCTAAGGATACATAAATGGGAATCATCAAATTGCCGATCATGGATATACTTTAATAATGAAGAACGAGCGACCGTTCAAGTCAACACACGACTGTGCTCAGAGACGTCCTGTCTCGTGAATTGATTGGCTAAGGTCTGAACATCCAAAGAAAATAGCCTCTAACTGACTGGAATATAAGCAAGACTGCCCATACTGGCTGACTTCTTACCCAAAGCATCGGCCACCACATTAGCCTTCCCGGATGCTACAAAATGGTGACATCATAATCCTTCAACAACTCCAACCACCTCCGCTGCCTCAAATTCAACTCCTTTTGTTTGAACAAGTACTAAAGGCTCTTGTGGTCCGTGAACACCTCACATGCCATGCCATACAAATAGTGCCTCCAAATCTTCATGGCGTGAACAATAGCTGCCAACTCTAAACCATGCACTGGTTAGTTCTTCTCATGAATCTTCAATTGTCTCGAAGCATAGGCAATAACCTTGCTACCCTACATCAACACTGCACCAAGCCCACTACGGGAAGTATTACAATAGACTGCATAAGGCCCTGATCCTGTGAGCAAAACCAACACTGGTGCCGTAGTAAAAGCTGTATTGAGCTTCTAAAAGCTCGCCTCACACTCATTTGACCATCTGAACTGGGCACCCTTCTGGGTCAATCTGGTCATTGGGGCTGCAATAGATGAAAATCCCTTCACAAACCGTCGATAGTAGCCTGCCAACCCCAAGAAAATCCGATTCTCTGTAGCTGATGCTGGTCTAGGCCAGTTCTTGACTGCCTCAATCTTCTTCGAGTCTATTTAAATACCCTCTGCTGATACAACGTGACCTAGAAATGCTACTGAACTCAGCCAGAACTCACACTTGGAGAACTTGGCATATAATTGACTATTCCTCAGAGTCTGAAGAATCACTCTAAGGTGCTACTCATGCTCCTCCTGGCTGCAGGAGTACACCAAAATATCATCAATAAAGACTATCACGAACCTGTCCAAATATGGCCTGAACACTCGGTTCATCAACTCCATGAATACTGCTGGGGCATTGGTCAACCCCAATGACATGACCAAGAACTCATAATGCCCATAGCGGGTACAGAAAGCTGTTTTAGGAACATCAGATGTCCTAATCCGCAACTGATGGTAGCCAGATCGCAAGTCAATCTTGGAGAATACCCAAGCACCCTGAAGCTGGTCGAACAAATCATCAATCCTCGAGAGTGTATACTTATTCTTAATCGTTACCTTGTTCAATTGCCGATAATCTATGCACATCCTCATCGATCTGTCCTTCTTCTTGACAAATAACACTGGCGTACCCCAAGGCAAAATGCTGGGTCTAATGAAACCTTTCTCGAACAAATCCTGCAACTGATCCTTTAACCCTTTTAACTCTGGCGGGGCTATGCGATACGGTGGAATAGAAATGGGCTGAGTGCCCGGAGCCAGATCCATACAAAAGTCGATATCCCTATCGTGCGGCATACCCGGCAGGTTTGAAGGGAAAACATCTGAAAACTCCCGAATAATAGGCACAGAATCTAAAGGAGGAACCTCAGTACTGGAATCATGAACATAGGCCAAATAGGCCAGAATCCCCTTCTCGAACATGTGTCGAGCCTTCACGTAAGAAATGACGCTGCGGGTAGAATAACCTGGAGTGTATCTCCACTCTAAACGAGGCATATCCGGCAACGCTAAGGTCACAGTTTTAGCATGATAGTCCAAGATAACGTGATAGGGTGATAACCAATCCATACCTAGAATGATATCAAAGTCAACCATATCTAAGAGCAACAAGTCTACACGGGTCTCCAGACCCCCAATTACTATAACACACGAATGATGGACTCGGTCGACCACGATAGAGTCACCCACAGGTGTAGACACATATATAAGGAATACCCAAGGCATCACTAGGCATGACCAAGCATGGTGCGAAATAAGATGAAACATATCAATACGTAGACCCTGGATCAAATAGTACCAAAGCATCTCGATCACAAACCATAACCGTACCTGTGATGACTGCATCTGAAGAATCAGCCTTTGGCCTAGTTGGAAGAGCATAACATCGGGGCTGGGCCCCACCTCCTTGAACCACATCTTTGGGACGGCCGGCTGCTGGCTGCCCTCCATCTGTGGTGGCCTGAGCTCCACATCTATGACCTCTTCCTCCACCTCTAGCACCTCTACCCCACCTCTAGCTGGCTGGGCGGTTTGTGGAACACCTGGTGCCTGAACCATGGCACAAGAACCCTGATGCTGAGAACTACCCGGTGCTCGAGGGAAAAATAGGCAATGTGACTTAGATCACCACAAGTGTAGCAAGACCTCGGCTGCTACGGCTGAGCACCCCTCAACCTCGGGAAATCTCTCCTGATGTGACCATACTCACCACACTCATAATATCCACGCGAATGTTGCAGCTGAGGAAACTGAGGCTGACCCTGGCGAGCTGACTGAAAGGGCCTTGGAGGATGGCCTCTACTATAAGAATCTCTACCTCCAAATGAGGTACAACTGAATCTGTCTGCATGACGGGGCCTCTTATCCGACCCATGACCACCTCCCTGAAAAGTGATCTCACTCTCGGCCTGAGCCACTATACCCGACTGACCTGCCACCGCTGGCTGAACTACTGGAAGCAAACCCGCTCGGATGACACTCTCTATGAGGCCTACCAATTGAACCAGAGCGTCCTGAAGAATTGGGGTGGCGATGAACCCTTCTAGGACCTGAGCTGGGCCTACCGGAACTGTTGGGGCTAGAACCTCCTCCTCAAAATCCACCTGAGGCTCCGTCACTGGGGCTGCTGCTGGGGACTCGGACTGCTGAGCGCTTGATAAGGAAGCGCGTGTTCTTGCCATCTGCGAAAGAACAAAGTAGAAATTCAATCGGTGTTTGAGAAACAGAACCGCACGACAAGAAAGAAAAAATGTGAAACTTTTCCTAACTCTGTAGCCTCTGGGGGATAAATATAGACGTCTCCGTACTGATCCCTCAGACTCTACGAAGTTTGTCCGTGAGTTGTGAGACCTATGTAACCTAGTGCTCTGATAGCAACTTGTCACGAACCGGATTTCCCACCCTCGGGAGTCGTGATGGCGCCTACTCGTAGAAGCTAGGAAAGCCAAATTTACTTACTTATCGATTAAACACATATTCCCTTTTAATAGTTAACAACATTAAAATTAAAGCAACGAGATTAGAATCATAAGCAAAAGTCTCAATTTTAAAAAGCTGAATAAAATACGGAATCCCAACATGTATCTCTACCCAAGAACTGGAGTCACATACTCACGAACATCTAAGAATTACTAAATACAAAGTCTGAAAGAAACATAAATATGTTTGTGTCGAATACAAGGAGGCAACAATCTAAAAGAGAGAATAAGAGAGAGACGACGGACCTGCGGACGCCTGCAGGGCTACCTCGAGTCTCATGATATTGAAAACTTGCTCCCGTACTAATGCTGCTACTATTCGAAACCTGAACCTTTGCAAAAATGCACAGAGTGTAGTATCAGCACAACCGACCCCATGCACTGGTAAGTGTCTAGCCTAACCCCGACGAAGTAGTGACGGGGCTAGGAAGAGATTTCATATAATCCTGTGCAGATGTATATACAAGTACAACGGAAAAATAGCATAATCATAACAATTTTAACTGGGGAAGGGAGCATGCTTCAGGGGTACAGATAGAAACGAAATATCAGGAAATAATGGTATGTACATCTATAGTTTAACTTCTAGCAATAATGAAAAGACAAGGCAACTTTTATATTCCACTTATGTTGTTGCAGGCGTGCAACCCGATCCCATTTCTCAATATCTCGTGGTAGGCATACCACCCACTCCCATTTTAATATCACTCGTGGTAGGCGTACTACTCACTCCCATTTCAATATATCATGTATGGTAGGCGTACCGCTCACTCCCATTTCCATATATCATGTGTGATAGGCGTACCAATCGCTCCCATTTCAATATATCATATGTAGTAGGCGTACCAATCACTCCCATTTCAATATATCATGTGTGGTAGGCGTACCACTCGCTCCCATTTTAATATATGATGTGTGGTAGGCGTACCACTCGCTCCCATTTCGATCCAACACAATATCACAAAGAAAATTCTGGCAAGGGAACAAGATAATATAAAATCAACTGTCCCGGCAAGGGAGGGTCAGCTATAACCAATCCTATTCAACTTCTTCTTGGCACAAATAATAGCACTATTCAGTCGCAACTTTCACAGGATCGACCAAGGGTACACAATTAATAAAATTAAGACTCACGGTCATGCTAGACACTAATGTATAGATACCCGTCACCATATCTATATATCGTACTCGATCAATTAGCAAGTAGCAAAACAAGACTCAACTCTTATTCCCTCAAGCTAGGGTTAAACCAAACACTTATCTCAACTTCCAGGGCTAAATCAATCCACAATGACCGCTTTTCCTTTCGAATTTGGCTCCAACTCAATCAAATCTATACGATAAGGACTTCATAATATCAACATAGGCTAAACAAATCAAACCCAGTGCTTACATATAGATTTCCAAGCTTTCTTCCCAAAAATTCCAAAATTTTCCCCGGGCCCGTTTGGCTAAAATACGAGGTTCGGACCAAAATGAAATCCCTCATTCACCCACGAGCCCGACTATATAATTTATTTTCAAATTTGACCCCAAAACAAGGTTTAAATCAAGGAAAATTAAAAAGCCCTAACTCTACCCAAGTCCCTACTTTTCTACCATTAAAACCCTAAGATTATTGATAAAAGTTGATGAAAACATTAGATAGTTGGAAGAAATCAGTTAATAAGTGCTTACTTGTGATTTGAGAAGAAAATCGCTCTAGTCTTCTAATTGTTGAGAAAGTTTGAAAGAAAATCGCTGAAGTTATGTTTTTTTTTTAAAAAGGCTCGTTGCCCGACTTTCGCATCTGCAGTTCAGGGGTCGCATCTGCGCCACCGCATATGCGGAAAAGTGGGCGCTTCTGCGGACATGGCTAGGCCCTGCTGGGGCCGCACCTGCGAAAAACGTCCTGCTTCTGCGGAGGAAAAATCCGCATCTGCGAAACAAGACCGCATCTGCGACCCACTGTTCGCACCTGCATGTCCGCATCTGCGGCCAAAGGACCGTAGGTGCGGTTACACCAGAACTGGTGCAACAGCAGTGTTTCTGCAATTTTTCTCACTACAAAAAATTCGCTATTTTCCGACTACTAAAATAGTCGAAAAGTAGTCGGAAAAGTACCTATTCCGACTACTTTTCCGACTGATTTAAAGTAGTCGAAAAAAGATTGGTCGGAAAATATTTTCCGACTACTGTAGTCAGAAATTTTTGACTACAATAGTCAGAAAATATTTTCTGCCAAAAATTAGAAAATGCAGCTATTTTCCGACTGAAGTGGTCGAAAAATAATGAAAAATTGTTATTTATTTTTAAAAATATTTTCGACTATTGTAGTTGGGATATTATACAAATAATAATTACCTATTAGTTATTTTATTATATTTTCCGACTGCAGTAGTCGGAATATGTATTATTCTGGCCTCATTTTCCGACTATTGTAGTCGGAAAATCATTATGCTGGGCACACTTTTCGACTACAGTAGTTGAAAAACTAGGTTGAAATTTGAAAGAATACTGCCATTTTATTAGCACATCACCTGTCAAATGCAAAATATTATGAACAACCAATTCAACAAGCCAATTCCAACAAAACAACCAACTCAACAAATCAATTTCAACTACACAACCACTTCCAACTATACAATCTAATAATCAAACCAACCAATTCCAACATCAACAAACAACAACAACAACAACAACAACCCAGTAAAATCCCACAAATGGGGTCTGGGGAGGGTAGTGTGTACGCAGACCTTACCCCTACCCCAAGAGGGCAGAGAGGCTGTTTCCGAAAGACCCTCGGCTCAATATAATAAAATGACAAAAAAGACAAAAGAAGAGAGTATTAGATTCACCGCGAAAATCATACGGTAAAAGGAACATAGAGAGCAGGAAAATGAAAAATAATAATAATAATAATTCAAAACAGAAACGATGGTTTGTAAATTGATCCTACATCGAAAATAGAAAATAGTAAAACTCGACATTGCCCCTAGCTATCTTAGACAAAACCCACCGAACTATTCCACTACCTCCAACATCAACAAACAAACATTCAAATCCCATAATATCAAACCAAAACATTACTTAACGTCTAAATATTTAATATAAAGTTTGAGTAGCTAATACATATCGACACTAATATAATAAAGTCTAAACGTATATATACCACATCATTCAAATTTACCATAAAGTCTAAATATAAAATTAAACATCCAAGAACAGTGATTAACCTTAAATCACTACTACACATCAGAATCAACTCTTCATCATCATAAAAGTGGGGCATGTGTTTTTTCATGTATTTATCCATTCTAGCAATGTAAGCTTCGGCCGTCTCATATTGATTCGACAACAACTCAATATTCTTTTGCATTGCTCCCATTTCTTCCTGATTTTGCACAGTAGGAGCATCCGAAACTAATGGCGATGGACGAAAAGAGGAAGGTCGTTGTACTCCAAGCCCGTAAACTCTTCCTTTTGATACACCACCTGCTACATCCATCCATATTGAAGTCATAACATCGGATGACGGTTGGATTGGGGTACCATCATCAGAAGCAGGCTGCGTCTGACACCATTCATCTAAGCTTCTATGAAATCCATCCTGAAATAAAAGTAATTAGGATTATATAAATAAATCAATATCAAAGTGAAAATAGTGAGTTATTAGCAAAAATTATCCCTTATATTTGGGATTAAATCTAATTTTGTCCTTCATCTATCACCTTGTCTTATATAATTTAAAAGAGAGGGATAAGTTACAGATTTTACAATTATCCTATAGTGAGATAAACTTGTCATGCAGGGTTACAATCAGCTCGGATTATTGTCATGGCCGTCAAGTAGAAGAAGTATCTACTGCAGACTTTGTGGTTTATGAGATCAAATTGGTTGATTTCAACAAGGTTTATTTTACAAGGAAGTAATCAATCACATCCTTCTATTTTCAGAGTGATCAATTAATGGTTCTTTTAAAAATCAGTTTCTTGATTCATATAGGAGAAATCATTTTGGAAGATGGACACAAAAGAGAAAATTGAAGCATGTGATAAAATTAAGAACGAAGGAAATGTACTATTCAAAGATGGCAAGTTTCAATGTGCCTCAAGGAAGTATGAGGACAAAATTAGATTTACTCCCGAAGATAAGGGACAATTTTGGCTAAAAACTCTAAAAATAGTCTTAAAGTTATGATCTTACAAATTGATAAGGGGCATCCTACTCCGGGACTACCTCTCTTACCATTTCATTGAATCGAGAATTTTCAAAATTATTCTCTACTCTGGGACTACCCTCACCACCAAAAGAATTTTGAAAATCATGATTCTCTCCATGAACAGTCCACACATAATAATTTTCATAATAATTTTCTATAATTCCATTCTTGTAAAGATGAAGTTCAACTACATCTGGTCTCAATAACCTGACACGCTTGCATTTAACACAAGGGCACCTAATTGTCCCTTCAATAAGAAAATCATTTAGCAATTTTGCCTTAGCAATAAACCCAACAACTCCTTCTATAAATTCCTTCCTCAATCCCGCACGATTAGGATGAGTCCTATTATACATCCATCTACGATGTTCAAATTCCATCTACATCAACAAAAAAAAACTATTTAGATATTCTTCTAAAGGTTCCTACTTTGAATAATTGTAATACCTTCAACAAAGTGAACAACGGTTAACCTTCAACATTTATGGACACAACAAGACACAAAATTAAGGTAATAATGTTAAAGAGTACAAAGCAACTCGAGCTACAAAGTGGTCGCATGTCATATTTATTACTATATGACTCAAGAAACAAGCACAAGTGGTACCAACTGGCAACCAGCATATATTGTCTTAACCGAATTAGGCTAATCACCTTATCAATAGAAGGTGGACCACACAAAAAGCAGACATTTAGTTTCAACATGATTGAAATATCAAATAACTTCCTAACCATACCCAAGAAAATTAATAGACAACAACATTAGAGAACACCTGTTGACAAAGACAAAGCAGATATAACAGGAATAATATGTCATACTGTAATAGATATAGAAACACGCATCCTTGTCAACATAGTCATACAAGCTTAATTTAAAACATTCCGAGTACCGAGATAACTTAAAAGGTTTACAGCTAATACCAAAACTTTTACATAGATTATCTGTTTTAACTTAAACAAAAGACCAGTTTATTTTATTCCATTTTATATAGAGCTAGAGTATAGCTTACCCAAATCTTATAGTTTTAGTTCGAACTGAAAACAAATTAGCTAGAACTTAGAAACAAACTGATAACTTAGAAATAAACTGATTTAGCACGATCATACATAGAATCAAGCGAAGCTACTAGTCGCGGACTAATAGAGGTGAACGAAACATGACAACGATAAACACAAATAGCTCCAACGAAGAAAAACCAATTCAACTGTTATAGTTTATTCTAATACTCAAATTGGTTTTGAACATGTAAAAGCAATCAATTAGTTACAATTGTAAATTGGTAAAAGTTTCGTACCTTATAACAATGAAATTGCTAACCAAAATGTTGTCTTCCCTTTGCCTTGTAGAGAATTCCTATACACAAATTGCCAGACCATGATCACACAATTAACATCCAAAAATATCTGTATACAATTTTATCTTAAAATTACAAGAATACACAAATTGCTACCTTAAGATACTTTTTCCCAAAAGGTAAGGTTTAGCATAACACTTTCAGTAAACACCACCTTCCAAGTGCCTCTTATACTTTTCCTGAAAATTATATTTTTTTGCACTAAAATACAACAACTTAATACGTCACTTACCTTCTTTTAACTTGGAATTTACTTTACTGTAAAACACATATCATCACTTTTCGAAAATTCTGATACGGTAAAAATTTATTTCCCTAGAGTATCAAACGCATAAGGAAAAGAAATTCCATCAGATGTTATGACTAATAAGTACGTTCTTCCTCTTGTCAATACATTGACATCATCAACATCCAAAAAATTGATATACTTTGGAAGAAGCTTAACTTCTTTATTTTGGGAATGAGTTTTGACGGTAGGGGTGGGCAATATTCATATGTCTGGTAATCTTTTGTAGATGACATAATTGACTTTACCTTATACGCAACTGGGAGGATTGACAAATCAACATATTTTTTCCAACACAAAGTCAATGTATATATACTAACGAATAAACAGATAATGAATAGAGGTGTAAAGTTTAAATTGTACTCACCTCTAAAATTTTTTACACATGCCATGTCGAATGGACACGTTAATCTTGTAACTTAGTACATTTTCAACAAGCTCAATATTCACCAAATTTGCAGAATTAGTACTAAGTAATTCAGAGTTGGGTTACTATAGAAAAGGTCAAAATCAAGAGAACTAATCTGTATGTATATACTAGCCCTATTGGTTTTCTTCATCTTTTGGATAGCTCTAGTGACTTTTATTACGAGCAAGAATTTAGAGCTTATGCGTTCGGGATACTAATCCTTTTAAGTTACTGAGTTTTAAATTAATAATTTATATAAATTAAATAAATTTCTTAAGACAAATAAAGGGTTTGGATCTATGTTGCGCGGACTCTCCAAAATATAGCCGCACCCGTGTCGGATCCTTCAAAAATGCACTACTTTTGGAGGATCCGACACGTATCCTACCATATTTTCGGAGGGTCCGCGCAACATAGGTTTGGATCAAAGTTACTGGGTTTGGCCGAACCCGTCACCAAATCACTGGCTCCGCCCCTAGTTAAACTTCATATGGCTAAGTCCAAAATTTTAACCTCTTTCTGGCCATGAAAGTAGAAGTCTTACAACTCAGTAAAAGAAACTATCAAAAGACAAGAGAAACATTTCTTAAAAATCCTATCCTATGATATACCTCCCTCCTAGTTTCTGCTCACAGTGTTAAGCCTCTTGTCCATTGGTACAAAGACCCAAATGCTACATTACTTGACAGAGAAACTGGATATTGAAGTTTGAATTGTCAACAAACAGAATTTCCAAACCCAACAAAAGCAAAAGTAAAATCAAGAGGTATGTCCTTGACTATTAAAATCAACTGTGAACTAACTACTAATCTTTTCTTTGATTTTTCTTTTTCTCTTTGTAGGATAGGTAACAAACTATGAACATAGGAAAGTCAAATTTCAGGGATTTTTCAAGTAGAGATGAGCTCTTCAACACAAAATAAGAGGCTTTCTGCTAAACTGAGACCATACATCCAAAAAAAACCTATCATTTAATTAAAAATACTGAAGCAAAATGCGTTTAACAAACTTCTGATTCCTGCCTCTCCAATTTTTCTCTTATCATATACGGGGTAAAATTTTCTAAAACGGAACCAAGTTTGAAAATTACAAACTTTGACGATCAAAACATAAGCAACAATTTCTATTTCATCAATTGGATTATAAACGAAGCCAGAAACCAGAAAACCTAACCAATTCTCACCATAATAAAAATCTTGAACAAAATAATATAGGGAAAACAAAATAGAGAAAACAATAGAAATTTGAGGTACCTGAAAATGCAATTCGTGATGGATTTTGGTTCTCTGGGAATGCAGCGGAGTGGTTGAGAGCAGGTTAGGCGGTGACAGAGGGGAGACTGAAAAAAGGAGAGGAGATGAGCGAAATAAAACTTAGATTTGTAGTTTTCTTTTCCGACTACTGTAGTCGGAAATTTCTTTTTTATTTTGCTCAAATTTTGTTTGACTTATTTTTAATTTTAATCGATTTTTTAATTAAAATTGTGATCATGAAATTTGTGCAATTATTTAATTTTTCGACTAATGTAGTTGGAAATTCCTTTTTTATTTGAAGGAAAAATAAAAATTAATTTTTAATTTTCCGACTGCTGTAGTCGAAAGATTGGTCAATTTTTTTTTATTGACTTTGTCCCGATTATAGTGGTCGGAAAATTTGATTCGCGGGATTTTGCGTCAAATTTTACGACTAATACAGTGGAAAAGGCAGTGGCCTACAAAGTTTAAAAATATTTAAAAAATAATTTATACTTTTCCGACTACTGTAGTCGTAAAATTACGACTACTATTTTGTAGTCGGAATCTGTAGTCGGAAAATAGCATTTTTTTGGTAGTGTCTAAGTTCAAAACCATCCCGAACACCTCTGAAAACACTCCCGAACCCTCGGGGCTCCTAACCAAACACGTACACCAACTCAACAACATCCTACGAACTTAATCGTACGATCAAACCGCCAAAATAACATAAAAACAAGGTATCAAACCTCAAAATCACTAGTTTTTCTCCAAACTTCATAAACTTTTAAATTTAGAACTTGTAGTCCGAAACATGTCAAACGATGTTCGATTTCAACCAAACTTCACAGAAATAGCTTAATTCACATATAAGACCTGTACCGGGCGCCGGAACCAAAATACGGGCCCGATACCAACATGTTCTAATTGATTTTCATTTCAATTTTCTTTAATAATTTCAGAAAAATAATTTATTTTAAAAATTCATTTCTCGAGCTCGGGACCTCAGATTTCGATTTCGGGCATACGCCCAAGTCTCATATTTTTCTACGGACCCTCCGAGACCGTCAAATCACGGGTCCGGTTTCGTTTACCTAAAATATTGACCAAAGTCAACTTTACTCATTTTAATACCAAATTTTTAGTATTTTTCACAGAATTTCACATAAAAGCTTTCCGGCTACTCGACCGGATTGCGCAAGCAAATCGAGGCAACTAAAAGGAGGTTTTCAAGGCCTCGGAAGTACGGAAAGAGAGAGAAAATAGGTGGCGACCCTTTGGATCGTCACATAACCATCTCATAGATGCATCTTATGTGGTATACATGGCAGGTGAATGGGCCCATATTCACCCTTGATATTTCCAGCATTCATGGAATTCAATTCCAATTTTAGTTGCACTATTAATTAATAAAAACAATTGATATTTCCAGCATTCATGGAATTCAATCCCAATTTTAGTTGCACTATTAATTAATAAAAACAAGCAACATGAGAGAATTCGTAAAGAACCTTTTAATTCTTTAATATTTACCCATGTGAATTCTCTTTTATTTTTGCACATCATACTTAAATTGATATGGCTAAATCAATTATGCCAACTGAATAAATTATCAATATTGATAAAGTTCAGGTTTACACCATAATGTGTGTAATTATCAATAAAATCCAAGTTTATTATGATATGAATTTTCATATCAATAAACTTCTCTTTATTGTGGCATTCTTTTATTTGTGTAGTATAAACTGGAGAAAAACGGATAACTTTTCACATACATATTATCCCGCTAAAAGTTATAGTAATTGAAGATATTAAATCATTCTTTTATTTATAGTCTCAATATAATCAACCGCTTTCGCGAATATTTTAGAAACTAAATAAGTTTCTTTGAGACTTACTACGATAATTTTATTTCTCCAAAATAGTAATAATTGACCCTTGTAGAGTTCTCAATTAATTTTGTACTATCAAACATTCATAAACATCCATATGGTGAATATCTCTTTAAAGAGAAAGTTATACCATTATGGTTATGGTCAAAATTATATGCAAGATCTGTTTCTTGCATTACTGTTATTCTTTAATAATCATATTACCAAAATATTTTGGGGTACAATAGGTATGGGACCAATGATCATTCATGCCATAATAATGATATTATTTTCTTATATCATCTCAAACCTCCTTTTAGAGGTGAGTGTGGTATATTCAATACCACTTAGCACATTCATATTCTTCCAAGAATGAATATGTATTCATAAATCGGATATTTTCACATTCACATCATGAATGGACCATAAACATCTATATGTGCTTTATAAAATATCATGTCAAATCGATAACAAATATTACTTTCACGGAGTGAGATTATTTTGAGAATCCTTGTTTTTCTCATTATCATAATGATGACGATTATAATTTCGTCTATTGCCACGTCCACATCCATTGATACTTTCACGGTAATAATTTTATTTTCTTTCCGACTTATCACATATTGCTATCACATTCTCTTAAGGGAATGAGAATGGAGCAAATTTAATGGGACGAGTTTTCACTTCTTGTGCTCACGATCATACATGACTTTGATCATTGCAAGACATAGAAATTTTACCACTTTGGGTGGTTATAATTTCTTACAAATTTCATTAGAGTTGTAATCAAAATTTATTATCTTTGCTTGTATTTAAAATCAAATTATAGAATAAAAAAAATATGGTAAAATACTTACTTTAAATCCAGAATTTAATCATGAAGGAAATTCATAGAACAATTGACAATCATTATGTTCAATCCCAATGCTCCTACTCAAGTGGTTAGAGTCTCGTGCTGATAACGTATTATGAAACAATAAAAGTAGAAGAACAATATTTCAGAGAAAGAGAGAGAGGGAATTCTTATTGAATTTTGGAATGAATTACAATGGAATAGAACCCTCTATTTATAGGGAGAGGATAACTTAGCCACCAAAAAATAAATCCTAAAATCTCTCTAAATATAGAGATTCACCGTAAGTAAAATTCTATTTATAACACATCTGGTAATCTTATGCGTGGGCGGATTTTCGGTCACGATATTGTACAAATTTTCTGTTGGAACCACGCACATATGACTAATTTATAAAGATATATATTGAGCTGAATTTTTCTAAGATTTAACATAAAAAATAGTTTGAATGGAGTACAATATTTCTCTGCATATATACTGGGTCAAAATCTTCAATCCACCCCTTAAAGTATGGTAGAGTGCATAAGTAACCAGAGGTCTCGGGTTTGAGTTCTGTGTATGAAATCGTCTTTGATAGGAAACTTTTATGCACCAATGTCGAATTTCTTAGCACGACTATAAATTTAATCGGGCTCAATAGAAATACCGGATATACAAGATGAGAGAGTTGTCTTCCACCGTACTTACCATCAACTGTTATGCACTAGTCATTCAAATGGCTGGGGCATGCCATTACATAAAAAGTAGACCCCTCAGATTTGCCTTTACTCTTTATTTCTCTGCATATATATATGAATTAAATCTGCATATATGTAACATGATTTTAATGGTAAAAGGTTGTAAAAGCAGGTTATGTTTGCCAACGGAAAGGAAAAAGTCGAACTTCTTGAAGCTTTGGTAGTCAATGACAAAGACGCCATTACCCCTAACTGCGTATAATATTCCCAGATTTGTTCAACCTCCTCTTACTCCTTTCCTTTGTTATGCACGCGATGGCTTAGAGGGTATTTGACTAAGCTAAAGCGGGTCAAACTAATTTATAAGTATTTTTCAGCTTATTTACGTGCTTGATAAAATTAAAAGTGTTGATAAGTCAAAAATAAGTCAAACCTCATAAGCTGATCATCCTCAACTTATGAATTTTTAGCTTATAAGCACTTTAACTTTGACCAAGATTTTTACTAGTTATCCTTAAAATATTCGTTTTTAGAACAAAAATCCTAAATTGATACTCACTACCTCAAGTATTCAACCTAAACCCCCCTCTCCCCTTCTTCAAGTCTGCAATTCTCATTGACTATTTAAGATAAGCAAATTCTCTGTTCCGTTGCATACTTATACCTATGTGATTATGTATTAATCTTTGAACTATATGTAATGAATGAGGACATATCAAATTTTTGGTGTATTGCTTTCTAAGTGTTGTGGTGATGAAGACAATATTTGTTTCTCTTCAAATAATTTATCCTATTTAGGTTTATTTTTTATTGAGAAACTTTTGTCAATTTATTAATTATTATAACTTATGATTATATGCTTATCATAAAATAAAATATATTTATCATAAAAATATTTTATCTAAGCACAAGCATATTATCTATATGATACGCAGACTTATAGACATGGTATCTATGCGAAAATGCAGAAAATCCTATGAACATGCTATCTATATGAAATTGCAGAAAATCCTACGAATATGATATCTATATGAAATGTAAAAATACCTATGAACATGATATCTATATGGGGCGCATGGTTTCAGTAGTTAACTATATGAAAATGCAGAATTTTAGAAATTGTATTTTCCTATAGCCATGGTATCTATATGAGATGCAGAAATTTTAGAAGTAATGATACCCTATAGACATGATTTCTATATGAAATGCAGAGATTTTAGAAGTAATGATACCCTATAGACATGATTTCTATATGAAATGCAGAAATTTTAGAAGTAATGATTCCCTATATACATGATATCTACCCTTTTGGCATGTATTCGATCCCATCCCTTTTCTCTATACCCCAGTAGTTATTACAAAGTTTATTACAGACTAAATGAATCAGGAGAAATAGTAAAAATTGCATTAGTGATTATATCTATATCTAATCAGCCTAATCCAGACTCAAAGTCTAGTAATATGAGATAAACCAACTTCCAGGAGGATTTTTCAAAGCCTTTCTATTATTAGGGATGTGTCAAAGTTCCAAGGAACTTCAAGAGTTCCAGGCAATGCTTGCACCCCAAATATCATTGCAGAATCAGATTATAGTGCAGTGTGGAAGGACCAGCCCTCAAATAACCAAGTTCAGAGGAAACTCAAGGTCCCAAGACAAGGCTCATAGGTGGGGGGTAGAACTTAGAGACTAGGAGTGAGTGCAAGTGCAGTAGAGGGGAAATGGCAGGCTGGTGGTCATGCCAAGCATTTTTTGGGGTGCTGGCACACCCCCAGACCAGCTTGTCAATTGCAAATTGAGGAGTTAAGACCTGTTGAAGGTCAGGTTCAGACCTGGACAGCCATTTGAAGACTGCTAGACCATAAACTTTAACTCAGCACACATAGGGGAATAAGGGGTATGGAAGCAATTGTTTACACTAGCAACAAGAAGCAAAGAAAGAAAGAACAGACAAAGCACATAGACACTTTAAAATTAACTTCAGAGAATTGAAGGCAGGCATGGATGCAGAGACTGTAATGAACACATTAGGAGAGATACTAAAATTAATTTTATAGTATACCAGTTCAAAGAAGCGAATAGGGAGAAACAGTAGCCTTATGGAAGCCAAAGTGCAGTCACGAAGCAGGAGTATAAGTTTTGAAGAGAGTTGTGATTTTTGTGTGCTTAATCGTGTGTCTATAAAAAAAAATTGTGTCATGTATTTATAGTGCAGGAAAAAGCTGAAATAGGTAAGAAAATAGTTTGAGAAATCAATCGCACAAGGTTTCCCTTTAATTAAGGGATTCTAATTTCAAACGGGCAAGGTAAATAAGGAAATGAGTTAATTAAACACTTTTCAAAGTAATGCAAGAAGGGTATGTACATAATAGTTATTTAAGGAAAATGTTTTCACAGTACACGATCATGGAAATTATGGAAAAGAAATCAATTGACAGCCAAGCAATCAAGGGTCGAAAATTTTATGTGAATGAACCAAGTCAGAAAAAGGTAAAGAAAAGCTTTACTTAAGAATCAGTAACAATCAATTAACCCCTCCCAAAGAGGATTCTGATCCAAACACAAGTTCAAAGAAAAGATTTTAATCGACATATAAAAGGGATGGTTATGCCAATCCGAAGAATTCATACACAAAAGGATTCAAATTTATTACATGGATCCCATAGTGAGTTTGAGAGAGTCCATGGCTCGAATTGAACCCTAGTCCAAACACACAAGACCACACTCGTCAAAAATCCCAAATCCTAGGGTTTTTGACTTGAACCAAATGCATAGAAGAGAAACAAGCAGATACAGTAGAAGGTTCAATGCAAATAGAGTAGGGGAATTAATTCGAAACATAATGAGAGATAGTAGAGGAAAATATACTTAAGCAGACATAGTAAGAACACTTAAAGAATATGGTTGGAAAATACAGTAGGCAAAGTGTATCAAATCATAGTAGAAGGCAAGTAGCTGTGACGACCCAAAGGGTCATCACCGTATTTTTCCCTTTTTTCGCGCTTCTCAGGCCTTGAAAACCTCACTTTTAGTTGCCTCAATTTGCGTGCAGAGTCCAGGCGCGAAGCGAAAAGTTTTTACGTTAAAATATGTTAATTCTGTGAAAAATTTGAAGAATTATGATATTAATATTGATATAGTTGACTTTGGTCAACATTTTGGGTAAACGGACCCGGATCCATGATGTGATGGTCCCGGAGGTCCGTAGAAAAATATGGAACTCGGGCATGTGCCCGGAGTCGAAATCCGAGGTCCAGAACCCCGGTAAAAGAATTTTTCTATTAAATTATTTTCTGAAATTATTAAGGAAAAATAGAAATGAAAATGAGTTAGAAAATATAGGTATCGGGCTCGTATTTTGGTTCCGACGGGCGGTACAGGTCTTAAATATGAGTTAAGCGCTTTCTGTGAAGTTTGGTTGAAAACGGTCGTCGTTTGACATGTTTCGGACTATGAGTTCCAAGTTTGAAAGTTTAAGAAGTTTGAAATGAAAATCATGAGTTTTGAAGCTCGATTCTATGTATATGATGTTATTTTGGCGACTTGATCGCACGAGTAAGTCCGTAGGATATTTTTGAGATTGTGTGCATATTTGGTTTGGAGCCCCGAGGGCTCGGATGAGTTTTCGATAGGTGTCGGATTGCATTTCTCTTAGTTGAGAAACCTGTTGTGCTTCAGTTCTGCAGGCTTCGCAATTGCGAAGCCAGCACTCGCAAATGCGAGCTCGCAATTGCGAGCTTTTTATCGCAAATGCGATAATTCACCTGGGCAGCCACTTTTGCAAATGCGAAGAATATTATCGCAAATGCGATGCCCGCCCTCAAAACCCAGTCTTCACAAATGCGAATGACTGTCCGCAAATGCGGATGTGGACCTTCGCAAATGCGAACAATAATTCGCAAATGCGATCTTCCCAGTGTCCTTCATAGTTCACAAATCTGAACTCGACTTCGCAATTCCCATATTTGGTCGGGGTTTGCAATTGCGAACCCCTGTTCGCAAATGCGACATCAGAGACCTGCATATTCATACTTAGACGATTTTGAAGCTTCATTTTTCATATTTTCAGAACCCAAACAACATTGGCGATTTTTCACGAACTCCCTCTTCTCCAAATCATTTGTAAGTTAAAGTTTACTTAATTTCTTCAATCTTTAACATCATTTATCATGTTTTCATCTTAAAATCAAGGTTTTTCATGGGTAAAAATGGGAATTTTGGTTAGAACCTAGGTTTTATTAAAATTGGGGATTTGGACATCAATTTGAGGTCCGATTTTGAAAACAAATCATAGATATGAAATCGTGGGGGAATGGGTAACCGGGTATTGGTTAGAACCTCGGGTTTTGACCACGTGGGCCCGGGGGCATTTTGGGAATTTTTGAGTAAAACTTTATGAAATTCGTTTTTATGCATTCAAATTGATTCAATTAGCATTTGTTGATATATTCAAGTAATTTGTGACTAGATTCGAGCGGTTTTGTGGTGAATTCAAGGGGTAAAGCTATTCTAGAGGCTTGAGTGGACTTTTGGAGCATTTGAGGTAAGTGTTTATTCTAACTTTGGCTTGAGGGATTAGGATTAGGGTACTGATTGTTACTTGCTAAATGTGGAGTACGATGTATAGGCATGGTGAAGAGTATCTACACACTGGGGTGGAGCATGACCGTGAGTCCTGAATTGCTAAATTATCAAATTCTTAATTGTTGTTTATGAGGACTAGGTTGGAAATCTTTAAACATTGAGCCGGTAATTGTTGAGACTGAGCATTGATTTAATATGCTAAGTAGAAATTGAATAAGTTTGGTTATAGCTGGATCTCCCTTGCCGGGATGGTTTATTATATTATCTTGTTCCATTGCCGGGATAGTTTATTATATTATCTTGTTCCCTTTCCTGGATTACTTTGTGTATTGTGTTGAAAGAAATGGGATCGAGTGGTACGCCTACTACGTGATATTATGAAATGGGATCGAGTGGTACGCCTACCACGTGATATTATGAAATGGGATCGAGTGGTACGCCTACCACGTAATATTATGAAATGGGAGCGAGTGGTACGCCTACCACGTGATATTATGAAATGAGATCGAGTGGTACGCCTACCGTGTGATATTATGAAATAGGATCGAGTGGTACGCCTACCACGTGATATTATGAAATGGGATCTAGTGGTACGCCTACCACATGATATTATAAATGGGATCGAGTGGTACGCCTACCACGTGATATTATGAAATGGGATCGAGTGGTACGCCTACCACGTGATATTATGAAATGGGATCGAGTGGTACGCCTACCATGTAATATGTTGAGAAATGAGGGTCAGGTTGCGCACCGCAATGGAGTATGGATCAAGTAATTGTTTTTGTATGTAGAGCTTTCCTGCGTTTTCCTTATCAGTTGTTATTGTACGGTTTCATTTCTTACCCGATGATTTCTATAATTAAACTGTCGTACTCCACAGCATGTTCCCCTCCCCCTTAGTTGTTTAAATTTATGTGTTTCCTGTTATTGCACGTATATCTGTACAGGTTAATTGTGATAGGTCCTGTCTAGCCTCGTCACTACTTCGCCGGGGTTAGGCCAGGCACTTACCAGCACATGGGGTCAGTTGTGCTGATTCTACACTCTGTGCTCTTATGCGCAGACAACGGATTCGGACCGCAGTAGAAGCAGTGCTGCGGGTGTTAGCATTTAGATCTGTGAGACACCGAGGTAGCTTGCAGGAGTCCGCAGGCCTGACGTCTTCTCTATTCTTACTTTATTCTGTTGTCCCATGTGTTCGAGACAAACGGCTATATGTATTTCTTTCAGACCCTTGTTTCAGTATTCTATAGTAATCGGTGAGTAGTGACACCAGATACTAGGTAGAAGTGTAATTTGGAGTTTTGTATTTCAGTTTTCAGTTATTTAAATATTTTTAAAGTCTTTCATTTTATTTTAATGTTTCTGTTACTATATTGTTTAAACGAAATTGTATGTGTTTCTAAATATTTCGCTTGCCTAGCTCCGACAGTAGGCGCCATCATGACTCCCAATGGTGGAAAATCCGGGTCGTGACAAGTTGGTATCAGAGCTCTAGGTTGCATACGTCTCGCTACTTACGGAAAAACTTGGTAGAGTGAGGGATCGGTACGGAGACGTCTGTATTTATCCCCCAGAGGCTACAGAGTTAGGAAAAGTTTCACTTTTGTTCTTTTTTGTCGTGCGATCCCATTTCTCAACACTGATTATCTTTCCTACTCTGTTCTTTTGTAGATGGCGAGAACACATGCTTCTTCATCTATCACACCCCAGCCAGAGATCCCACCTGTGGCCCCAATGGCGGAGCCTCAGGTTGGTTTTGAGGAGGAGGTTCCCGTCCCAGCAGTTCCGGTGGGCCCAGCTCAGGTCCCAGAGGGATTCATAGCCACCCTAGTTTTTTAGGACGCTTTGGTCAGATTGGTGGGCTTAGTGGAGAGCGTCATTCGAGCGGGTTTGCTCCCAGGGGTTCAGCCAGCTGTGGCAGGTCAGCCAGGCGTAGCGGCTCAGGCCAGGAGTGAGGCAACGTTTTAGGAGGCGGCCAATGTGGATTGTGGAGTTGAGGTGGTTCTGCCACAGGGAGGCGGTCATAGGTCGGATAAGAGGCCCCGTCATGCAGGCAAATTCAGTGGTACCTCGTTTGGAGGTAGAGGTGCTTATGGTAGAGGCCATCCTCCCAGGACCTTTCAGTCATCTCCCCATGTCACTCGTGGTTCTTCAGGGGATCATTCAGGTCGACAAGGTCAGTCTCAGTTCCATCAGCTGCAACGTTCATGTAGGTGTTATGAGTATGGTGAGTATGGTCACAATAGGAGGGTTTTCCCGAGGTTGAGGGGTGCTCAGCCGCAGCAGATGAGGTCTTGCCATGCTTGCGGTGATCCGAGGCACATTGTCAGATATTTCCCTCGAGTTTATGGCAGCTTCAAGCATCAGAGTTCTCGTGTTATGATTCAGACACCGAGGGTTCCACAGCCTGCCCATCGAGTGGTACGCCTACCACATGATATTATGAAATGGGATCGAGTGGTACGCCTACCACGTGATATTATGAAATGGGATCGAGTGGTACGCCTACCACGTGATATTATAAAATGGGATCGAGTGGTATGCCTACCACGTGATATTATAAAATTGGATCGAGTCGTACATCTACCAAGTGATATTATGAAATGGGATCGAGTGGTACGTCTACCATGTAATATGTTGAGAAATGAGGGTCGGGTTGCGCGCCGCAACAGAGTATGGATCAAGTATATTATTTTTGTATGTAGGGCTTTCCTGTGTTTTCCTTATCAGTTGTTATTGTACGGTCTCATTTCTTACCCGATGATTTCTATAATTAAACTGTCATACTCCACAGCATGTTCCCCTCCCCCTTAGTTGTTTAAATTCATGTGTTTCATGTTATTGCACGTATATCTGTACAAGTTAATTGTGATAGGTCCTGTCTAGCCTCGTCACTACTTCGCCGGGGTTAGGCCAGGCACTTACCAGCACATGGGTCGGTTGTGCTGATTCTGCATGTGACGACCCAAAGGGTTATCACTGTATTTCTCTCTTTTTTCGCACTTCCGAGGCCTTGAAAACCTCGCTTTTGGTTACCTCGATTTACGTGTGTAATCTGGGCGCGAAGACTGAAAGTTTTTATGTTAAAATATATGAATTCCGTGAAAAATTTGAAGAATTATGATATTAATATTGATATAGTTGACTTTGGTCAACATTTTGGGTAAATGACCCGGACCGGTGATGTGACGGTCCTGGGAGGTCCGTAGAAAAATATGGGACTCGGGCATGTGCCCGGAGTGGAAATTCGAGGTCCAGAACCCCGGTAAAAGAATTTTTCTGTTAAATTATTTTCTGAAATTAATAAAGAAAAATGAAAATGAAAATGAGTTAGAAAATATAGGTACCGGGCTCGTATTTTGGTTCCGATACCTGGTACAGGTCTTAAATATGCGTTAAGCGCTTTCTGTGAAATTTGGTCGAAATCGGACATAGTTTGACGTGTTTCGGACCTAAAAATCTAAAGTTAAAGGTTTATGAAGTTTGAAATGAAAAATAATGATTTTGGGGTTTGATTCATTGAATTTGATGTTATTTTGGCTATTTGATCGCTCGAGCTAGTTCGTAGGATGTTATTCAGTTAGTGTGTGTGTTTGGTTGGGAGCCCCGAGGGCTCGGGAGTGATTCGAAGGTGGTTCGGGGTGGTTTTGGCCTTAGGATTGGTGCAGAAATTATTGTCTGCTGTTGCCCAGTTCTTTCTTCTATGCGATCGCATAGCATTCCCCGCGATCGCATAGTGTAAACTTCAAGGGTCCAGTTTTGTCCTATGCGAACGCATACCCCTTCCGCGTTCGCATAGTGTTTACCTCAGAAGCCAAAAAATTTCCTCTACGCGATCGCATTTGTCCCTTCGCGATCGCAGAGCATTGTCACCTCTACTCTATGCGATCGCACTCCTTGCCCCGCGATCGCATAGAGCATTTTTGCCTAGTTCTTTTAAATACCCAAAATAGTTTCATTACGGGATTTTTCATAAAATTTCACACGAGCTCCTCCCTTAAACCCTCCATAGACGAAATTCAAGCTCTCCTTCCTCCATAACTCCTTGGGTAAGTAATCTTACCATCATTCCCTCATTATTTCTTCATCTAATTACTAAAATCCTAGCCTAAAAACATGAAATCAAGGTAGAAATTAGGGCTTTTGGGAAGAGTTAGGTTTTTGGGAATTTTGGGTGATTCAACCTCAATTTGGGGTCAAATCTTGAAACAAATTACATATTCGAACTCGTAGGGTTATGGGTGATTGGAATATGGTCCGAGCCTCGAGTTTGGACCATGTGGGCCCGGTGTCGGATTTTGCTATTTTTGGAAGAATGATGGGAATTTCATTTCTAGACTATGGGACTATGTTTTTGAGCTCTTATTGATACTATTGAATCGAATTGTGCCTAGATATCATTGTTTCGGAGTCGGATTCTAAAGGAAAAGCGGTTTTAGAGCCTTGATTGCTATTTTCGGACTGAGGTAAGTGTTTGATCTAACTTTTGCTTGAGGGAATAGGATTAGAATATCATAATTTCTATTTGCTAATTGATCGAGTGCGTTGTATAGGCATGATGACGAGTATCTATACACCGGAGTCTAGAATGACTGTGGGTCCTTGTTTGTACTTGTTTTTGAGATAATTTGGAACTCTTCTAAGCTAATTAATGATGACTATTAATACTTTGGAGCATTGGCTCGAATGATAAATACCACTGAGTAAGAGATGAAAGTATTGAAAGGAGTTGTGATTAATCCCCTGCCGGGATGGTTTAAATATATTGAATATTTTCCCTTTCCGTGAAAGCTAATGATGTTGTTCTCTTGCCGAGATTTAGTTGTTAATTGTGTTATTCCATTGCCGGGACATTTCTTATTATTGCCTATTTCTCTCTCGCACGTTTGGTTGTGACTGCTGTTTGGGTGAGGAAGAGTGTTAACGCACGAAGGTTCATTCCGTGCTATTTTTTATTATATTTTCAAGAAGGGTCATTCCGGGCTATTTTTGATTATATTTGCATGAAGTGTCATTCCGTGCTATTTTTTATTATATTTGCACGAAGGGTCATTCCGTGCTATGTTTTGACTATTTATGCACGAAGGGACATTCCGTGTTCTGATTTGACTAATATTGCACGAAGGGTCATTCCGTGTAATGAAATGAGAGTTATGTGAGGGAAAGCACAAATGGTGATGCCGTGCATTTTATTCGATTGTTTTGGGTGAGGATGGGAGTAAAAGCACGAAGGTTGATGTCGTGCAACTATTGATTTTCTTATGCTTTGGTAGTTATTATTGTGCCCTGTCTCTTAATTACGCTGATGAATCTTATATTCAGATTGTACTCCCCCACAACATGTTCCCCTTCCTCTAACTGCCTAGTTCGGTATTTCTTTTCCTTCTATTGTATATATATATGTATATAGAATTGTACAAGTTGATTTGGTAGTCCTGTCTAGCCTCGTCACTACTTCGCCGGGGTTAGGCCAAGCACTTAAAAGCACATTCGGTCGGTTGTGCTGATGCTATACTCTGTGCATTTCTTTGTGCACAGATCTAGGAGCAGCTTTCGGACAGCAACAGTAGGATTTTTATCCGGGAGCTATCTTCAGTCCAGGGACTCGAGGTAGCCTAGCTGGCGTTCACAGGCCAAACTCCCTTCCTTTATTTCTATTTGTTTTCATCGTACCGAGACAGACACATGTATTTTCTTTCATTCAGACTTGTATGCAGTACTCTTTAGTAGCCCGTGAGCTAGTGACACCAGATTTTGGGTAGTGATGTGTTATTAAATTCCGCAATCGATTTCATTTTATTAAACTTAAAGACTTCCGCAATTATTTAATTGTTTTCCAGTATATTATATTGTTGAGATTGGTTAGAGTATGTTTAATGGTTGGCTGGCCTAGCTCCATTAGTAGGCGTCATCACGACGCCCGATGGTGAAAAATCCGGGTCATGACAAGTTGGTATCAGAGCTCTAGGTTGCATAGGTCTCGCTACTCACGGACAAACTTGGTAGAGTCTGAGGGATCGGTACGGAGACGTCTGTATTTATCCCCCAGAGGCTACGGAGTTAGGAAAAGTTTCACTTTTGTTCTTTCTTGTCGTGCGATTCTGTTTCTCAAATACTGATTGTCTTTCTACTCTGTTCTTTCGCAGATGGCGAGAACACGTGCTTCCTCTTCTACCGCGCAGCAGCCCGAGCCCCCAGCAGCAGCTCCTGCGAGGGGCAGAGGCCGAGGCCGTGCCAGAGGCCGAGGCAGGGGCAGAGCTCAGCCCCGGGCAGCAGTTCCAGAGGTGGAGCCTCATATTGACTATGATGAGGAGGTTCCAGCCCCAGCAGCTCCAGTGGGCCCAGCTCAGGTCCCAGGAGGGGTCATGTTCACCCCAGATCTTCAGGATGCTCTACTCAGATTGGCAGGCTTTATGGATAGTGTTACTAGATTGGGTTTGCTGCCAGTAGCACCAGCCACTTCTCAGGCTGGAGGAGGGGTTCAGACTCCTGCTATGCATACTCCAGAGCAGGTAGCTCCCCAAACTCATGTCCAAGTGGTTAAGCCAGCAGTGACAGCTCAGACCGGTATTACAGCTCAGGCCGATGATGGAGCGGCCATGTCTTCGGATGCTTTGTGGAGACTTGATCGGTTCTCCTAGCTTTTCGCCACCACTTTCAGCAGTGCTTCATCGGAGGATCCCCAGGATTATTTATTCAGTTGTCATGAGATTCTCAGGACTATGGGTATAGTGGATACCAACGGGGTCGATTTTTGCACCTTCAGGCTTACAGGATCCGCCAAGACTTGGTAGGGGAGATTTCTGCCTATCTAGACCAGTGGAGTCTCCAGCTTTGACATGGGATCAGTTCGCAGAGTTGTTCTTGGAGATGTTTCTACCCGTCACTCAGCGGGAGGCACTTCGTAGGCAGTTTGAGCACCTCCAACAGGGCTCCATGATAGTTACACAGTATGAGACTAGATTTGTTGATTTGGCACGCCATGTAGTTGTGATACTCCCTGCAGAGCGAGAGAGGGTCCGGATATTCATTGATGGATTGATTTAGCCGATCCGTCTTCAGATGGCCATGGGAGTTGGTAGTGATATTTCCTTTCAGGA
>MU720743.1:1564-17153 GCA_026770625.1 Nicotiana glauca
GGTGCTCAGTTATTATTTACTTTCATTACTTACTGAGTTGGAGTACTCACTTTACTCCCTGCACCTCGCGTGCAGTTGCAGGTATTGTTCACCCGGTAACGGGTTATTAGCGGATTGAAGGTATTGCTATTGTAGCTGAGCAAGGTGACCGCCGGCGTTCGCGGCACCGGACTTCATCTTTCGAACTCCAGATTTTATTTTGTATTTATTATTGGCCCTGTAGTGGTGTTAAGTCTTCTTTAGATGCTCGTGACTTGTGACACCCCGGTCGGGTTGTGTTGGGTGGTAAATATCAGTTAGTAATGCCATTAAGTCGTATTATTTATTCATTTATGTTTATTAACCGTTAAATGAGGCATTATTGTTCTGTTGGCTGGCCTTGTCATCACGAGAGGCGCCATCATGACCGGGTTTGGGAATTGGGTCGTGACAAGTTGGTATCAAAGCTTAGGTTACTAGGTCTCACGAGTCATGATCAGGTTTAGTAGAGTCTCGCGGATCGGTACGGAGACGTCTGTATTTATCCTCGAGAGGCTGCAGAACCTTTAGGAAAACTTCAACTTTCTTGGAATTCTTATCGTGCGTACTTGTTTCAGCTTGAGATATAACTCTTGAAATTCCTTCCATACGTCTGTATGCGCGCGCGAGCGCTCAGCGTTAGATGTGCCTTGATGGCTTGTGATTCCCTGATCAAGGGGCGAGAGGTAATCATTGTGAGTATATCGGGCCAGTCTGGAGGACTTGAGGCCGGATCTTTGCCTATGGCTTGAGCACCGAGGTGCTGATTGTGTGAGCAAGTGTTCTGAACTTATATGTTCGATATTGTCCCTATTAGCCGGAATGGCGGTTGAATATCCATGTGATGAGTATGTTAGTGCTGCGAGATGTATCTATGTGACTTGGTAGTGACGAAGAAGTCTGCTAGAAAATGGATGAACTGTTAAGTGTTCGATTCCTATCGTGATTGATGTGTAGCCCGAATTATGGGCGCGTGAAGAATATTTTCGTATCTCTTAGTTGTGAAGTGAAGTGCATTGCTTGCGGTGGTATGATTTCAGACTCAGGGACACTAATGACTGTGTAACGTATATGGTGGTGGAAGGTGTGCTGAAATACTAAATTGAGGCGAAGCAGGTGTGTTATCTCCTGCGGAGTGTTCTTAAGTGATATGCTCCTTATGTGTACGTTAGAGGATCTCATGTTTAATTGAAAGGTACGTGTTGTAAATTTAGGTCGCTTAAGAGAGTGGACTCAGCTGATGTGGGGATGAATGCGAGATTTGTAGAGGATTACAGTACTAGATGATTTGTGCTTTCCCAAGCTTGTAAATGATTTGAGTTTAATCTCACTATGGTATGGTGGCATCATTAGAGTAAAAGTGTTATGGGTTGTTAAGTGTGTCTTGATATATGGCTTCGAGCCAAGTTGGGGAGTTTGCTATTGATTAACTAATTGCACGGTCATGTGCTATGTTGGTTCCAGTTCGAGGCATGTTGGCGAATCAGATCTGGTTGCGAAAATTGAGCCGAGGATGGCACGATTGAAGCAAAAATTTTGACAAAAGTTATATGGTGCCTCATAAATGTGTAAGATCAGAGGATGACTTAAGCTGTTACTGGTAAGAATGCTCGGTGCATGGAGCAAAAAGATGTTTGTTTGTATTGGGATGAGGATCTCATTTTTGCATTATCGGAGTGCCAATAAGGCACGAGTGACTTTGTTCGTTGGGTCAGGTAATTTCCAGTTTGAATAAGTGTGAATGACTTTTGAGAATGGTTTAATGTGTTCCAGATTCTACATGTGGCAATCAGGTGTCTTAAGGTGGTGTATGTGGCTAGAGATTGTGTTTTCATCGGGAAATGCCAAGACCTGTGGCATTCTTATGGTAATTATGGGACCCTATGTATTAGTATCTATAAAGTAAAGGTAATGAATTTAGATTCGCAGGAAGTTCTTTAGAGTAAAGTATTCTGGAATGTGGTATTTCTGGGAACATTTGAGAGAGTATACAGTGGCTTATGGGTCCTAGATAGTGTGGTCTTATACTTGGATCTCGAGTAGTGAGCCTGGGTTGAGGAACTGTGGTGCTACAACAAGATGGAATATCAAGTTGATGATGAATCATAAGGAAATTATATAGATGGAATAGCTTGATAGTAGACCGAATAGGTATGGTATGGATATTATTAATTTCATTGTATGTGTTCGAGGTAATGAGCCCCTACAGGTATTTTGCAGCAAAGCTCTTGAGTTCTGACACCTTGCTTAGTTTGGTTTGGATAGAAGGGTTCAGTCCTGGCAGTTTAACTTGTGCAAATGGAATTGGGAGAGAGTTATTGTTGGGTTTTACCGTGGTTTGGAAATGTATATATTTTCTATGGGCATGCGAAGCATGGGATATGTAATGATTTTTCCTCCAAATGGGATCAGTGGAAGTTCTGGGCTAGATGAATTACAATTTAGTTATGAAAAGAAGTTCATAAAATTCTCAGGCAACGGGTAGCCTCAGGTAATCAAAGAAATGGTACCGCTAATCGGAAGTGATTTGACGAGAGTAAATGTCTCAAAAAAGGGTAATGTGATTAGTCTGATGATAATACGTTAGTATTACGGTGCTTTCTTGCTAAATTGACTGCTGATATCCGAGTATGTTTGATGGCACAGGGGAATTTTAGAATATCTTTCGTGGAATGATTGGGTACTTGAGGTGTAATATGTATTCATACTGCGAAATTTGGGATCAGGTACAGTGATTCGTGTGTTTTATGGAGTTGGAGACTGGGAGTTCTCAGGCACAGACTATGTAGTGGTTGTGGATCGTGTGTATTGGTACCGTTAGCAGCTATTGGGATTTGGAGGCCCGAATGGATCTTTCCTTGCTTGGTATATTATATTTTAGATATGATATTGGGGTGTAGACTGGTTGTCTCAGTGTTGGGTTATTCTAGACAATTGTGCTAAGGGCTATGTCGGAAAATGCCACAGGTTGCGTGGCGAGGTGCATCAAATTATGTTCTAGCAGAGTGGTTTGTATTCCAAAGACCAGCGGACGGTTGGGAAGGATTGCTTTTCTTAATTGGGCCTTCGTGGCGGATGTCAGTGCAGAGGTTTCTGCCATTGATTCAGTTCCAGTATTGAGGGACCTTTTCGGATGCATTTCTTGTGGTCGGGCATGTTGCCGGGCGAGATTGTGGATTTTGGTATTTATTTGGTGCCGGGCACCGTATCGTACGACTCCGGCAGGAGTTGTAGTAGTGGAAGGAGCAGCTTCAGGCTCCTTGGTTATTAGTTCGTTGGCAAGCTGATGTGGCTACGTATTCAGCTTGAGTTGCTATTCTATGTTGTGAGACGTTATGATTTATTGGTTATGGGCACATGTGGTACGGTTCTATTGGGGATTCATAGTGAAAGTCGAGCGGTAAGAGTAATTGGATATTGCTCGGTAAATGGAGTGTTGGTTATGACCTATCGGGTTGCTTGTCGTATGTTATTTGTTTCACCGTGGTTGTAATGACTGGCTTTGGTTTCAGACATCAAATTATGCGTGGTTGTCGATTTTGAGCATGGAGACTGGAGGTGTTCTATGTGTAACAGTGTTTGGGTAGAATCGCGCATTGTGGCGAGGCCACGCGGGGGTATGACCCTTCAGGGTAGATTCTGGTATCCTATTTCCATGATGTGAGACAGGGTCTCAGCCTTCTGTTGTAATGGTACTGATGAGCTTGAGGTACAACTCTTTCGTTTGAGTCATTAATGAATACGAATAGATTTGATTTCAGCTTGTTGGAAGGATAATATCGAGGTTCGGCTCGAAAATCTGCTGTAGTATTAGTCAAATGGAAATGGCTTCATGAATGGTTGATCTGAGAGATGGTTATGGTTTACTGCGTGTTTCATTTATCGTTGGCAGTATATGAAAGTGTTGGATGAGACTTTAGCTAATAGGAGGTTTTCTATCGGTATTTGATTGTTGTGGGTAACCATTGTGAATAGAAATTATCATTTCGAGTGCTTGGATTATGTGGTATATCGTATGATTTCATTGAGGTTGCAAGTATGGGTTATTACAGCTGGTTCGGGACTATTCAAAGCATAGGTGTGAGGTTTTGATCATATTGATGGTTTCAGAAGTGAAAAGGGTAGTTCTGTGAATTATGGGCTAGACTGGATTGGGTAATTTCAGCTATGTTGTGTTGTCGGGCCTATAAGAGATAGGGTGACGTGCGATCGCCCCGGGTATATGCTTGGTAAGGTCATTTAGCTATTGGTTGGCTTCTAGAACAACTCTGGGTACGCTCAAGGACGAGCATTTGTTTAAGTTGGGGAGGATGTGACGACCCGGCCCGTTGTCTCGTGTTTTATTGCTCAGTTTTCCCCATTTTTTGCTTCTTCATATTTTATTATCGGTATGTGGTGTGTGAGAGTTGATTTGGAATGGTTTTGATAAGAAATGAGATACTTAGTCTCTTTAAGGAAGGCTTAAGTTGGAAAAGTCTACCGGACGTTGACTTATGAGTTATAGGGCTCGGATGTGATTTTCGGTGATTTGGTTAGCTTCGGGGGTTGATTTGTGACTTAGGAGCGTGATCGGAATTGATTTTGGAGGTCCGGTGTAGAATTAGGCTTGAATTGGCGGAGTTAGAATTTTGGCGAATTCCGGTTGATAGGTGAGATTTTGATCTGGGGGTCGGAATGGAGTTCCGAGAGTTTCAGTAGCTTCGTTGGGTGATTTTGGATATGTGTGCAAAATTTCGGGTCATTCGGACGTCGTTTGGTTGGGCTTTTGATCGAGTGCGTGTTTCGGAAGAATTTGAAGAACTTAGGATTTGATTTGATGTAATTTGATGGTTTTAGTATTAATCATGGTGTTTTGATGATTGGAACAAGTTTGGATGATGTTTTAAGATATGTTGGTATTTTTAGTTGAGGTCCCGGGGGCGTCGGGGTGATTCTGGATGGCTAACGGGAAGTTTGGAACTTGGAAAATATTGCAGAAATTCCAGATCAGGTGTTGCAGGTTTTATACCTTCGCGATCGCGTAGGTGTGTCGCGTTCGCGAAGAAGGGAATTGGGAGGCAGGTGAATTACTCTTCGCGTTCGCGAAGAAGGAGGGGTCAGACCTGGCAGAAAGTTTATAAACATTTCATCCGCGATTTTTAGCCATTTTTCCCCCATGGTTGATCATTTTGAGAGCTTCTTGGTGGAGATTAAAGAGGGATTCGAGGGGAATCGACTGGAGGTAAGATTTTTAGCTTAAAACTCGTTTTTATTGTGAAATCCACCTAGGAATTCATGGAATTAAGCCTAAAATTTGATGAACTAGGGCTTGGGATTTTGAGATTTAAATTTGGGATTTGAGGGAGCATTTGAGCTCGGATTTTGATAAATTTGATATGTATAGACTCATGGCGAGATGAGGAATCCGGTGATGTGAATTTTGTAATTTTTCGAGAAGTGGGACCGGGGCTCGGGTTTTGCTAGTTTCGAGATTTTTGCTATATTTCAATTATTTTCGATTGGGTATTATTCCCTTGGTATATTGTGATGTATTTGCTCTGATTTTGGTTAGATTCGACGCGCGTGGAGGCCGATTTGAGAGGCAAAGGCGTCGAGAGCTAGAGATTTCACTGGTTCGAGGTGAGTAATGATTGTAAATGATATCCTGAGGGTTTGAAACCCCGGATTGCATATCATAGTGCTATATTGAGGTGACTTGCACGCCGGATAGTGGGCGTGGGGTAGAGCACCGCTGGGGATTGTGACTTGGTCCGTCCCGATTGATTAATTTACCGCGTATTTGACTGGAATTTATTTGTTATCACTGTTGTTTGGGCTGATTGCCGTATTTGGGCTTCGTGCCAACTATTTGAACCCTTCGGGGATTATTTTCACTGTCTTCCTCACTGTTTTGGACTTATTACTTGAACTCAGTCATACTACTTCTCCACTACTTTACAACTCAGCCACTTTTACTCATATTGAGTCTTAAATTATAATTTAAATGATAATTTGGGCTGAGGACTACTATTTTACTAGTGCCCGAGAGGCTTGTGATGATATTCTGACCGAGTACGGTCGAGGGCCGGAGGTGAGGATACACGGAGGGATGTGAGGCCTAGGGCCTGGATGTGAGAATTATATATGGATCGGACTGCACGCCACAGTAGTATATTATATGGATCGGACTGCACGTCGCAGTAGTATATTATATGGATCGGACTGCACGCCGCAGTAGTATATTATATGGATCGGACTGCACGCCGCAGTAGTATATTATATGGATCGGACTGCACGCCGTAGTATGTATATATTGGATCGGACTGCACGCCGCAGTGATATATAGCGCTTGGTCTGTAGGAGCCCCTCCGGAGTCTGCACCCCCACAGTGAGCGCGGGTACCCATATGGATCGGGCTGCACGCCGCAGCGAGCTATAGATCGGGCTGCACGCCGCAGCGATATGTGGATCGGGTTGTGCGCCGCAGCGGTTATTATGTGATACTATTTCTGAGAGTGATTTTAGAGAGAGAGCCCGAGGAGCCGAGAGTGTTGTGGAGAGTGAGCCCGAGGGGCTGGCTCAGTTTGTGATATTGCCCGAGGGGCGAGCTTTTATGTGCTCATTTTGCATACTTCTTGCCTTTTTACCTGTTATACTGTGGTATTTGTGCCCGAGGGGCGGATTTCCTGTGCTAATCAGCACTAACTATTTTGAAATCGTTTTTGTAATTATTGAAAAGACCATTTTCGAAAGAGATTTGAACTGAGCCGAAACATTTCTAAAGATTTTATTGATTTCACTGTAATCTCAGAAATCGTACCCGGCTTCTGTATAGCATGTTGGTTGCTTTACGTGATTTCTGGCGGCTCAGTTATTATTTACTTTTATTACTCACTGAGTTGGAGTACTCACTTTACTCCCTGCACCTCGCCTGCAGTTGCAGGTATTGTTCACCCGGTAGCGGGTTATTAGCGGATTGAAGGTATTGCTATTGTAGTTGAGCAAGGTGACCGCCAGCGTTCGCGGCACCGGACTTCATCTTTCGAACTCCAGATTTTATTTTGTATTTATTATTGGCCCTGTAGTGGTGTTAAGTCTTCTTTAGATGCTCATGACTTCTGACACCCCAGTCGAGTTATGTTGGGTGGTAAATATCAGTTAGTAATGTCATTAAGTCGTATTATTCATTCATTTATGTTTATTAACTGTTAAATGAGGCATTGTTGTTCTGTTGGCTGGCCTTGTCATCACGAGAGGCGTCATCACAACCGGGTTTGGGAATTGGGTCGTGACAAGTTAATTTTAGAAAAATTAGGGTTAAATCAGGTCTTTTCATTTTAATTTTATATTTAACAAAAATCTAAAAAATGAAATGAAAATGAAATGAAATTAAACAAGAAAAAAGGAGAATTAATTGAGAAGAAAAATAAAAAAGAGAAAATAGGTTGCTTTGTTCTTGGGCCGTTATTCAATTTAATTTGACTAGCCCAATTGAAACACCCCTGAACCAACCCAACCCCAAATCTCAATCCGGTCCAGCCCCTGTATTGTTTAAACGACGTCGTTTGAGGTCCAAACAATCAGGACCGTCGAGGTCATCTGATCTGACGGTCCTGAAGCCTCCCTTCTTAGGTATATACATGTCCGAACAAGGCTCCCCCTACCCCTCTCATCATCTCAGATCACCCTTAATAGCACCACCGTCTACCACTATCTCCCCATCATCCACCGCCGGCCGAAAATCGCCTCCACTGGCGGCGAGTCTCAAAACGACCCCAAAAATACACCATACCTTCCTCTCATCTTCCCCATGCCGAATCCGGCCTTATTTTCTTTCAAATCCCCACCAATCCTTTCGAATAACCCAAACCCTAGTGCTGCCTCCGTCGTGTACGGTGGCACCGCCCATAAACCTTACTAAAATTATACCCCATAGCCTTCTCGACCTCCTCTTCCCAAACCCCAAATCAAAACACCTCAAATCCAGTTGGAACTCTTCGAATTTTAGATCTAGGGTTAGGTTAAAACTGAAATGAATTTTCAAAGGCTTACCAGTGTCGAATTGAGTTCCAAAATAAGGTTATGTGCTTGTTCTTGGCAAGAACAAGCATATAACATTATTTGGGGACTCGATTCAAGGTCAGTCGATTAGAAGGCCAAAATCAGTAAGTCTTTCTTTCTTATTTGATTTTTTTTATTTCATTTAAGCTCTTGTTTATTTCTTCTTTCTTTGCATAATAATTTAGCTGTTGAATGTGATATTCCCTCATTGATCCATCATTCTTCATGTAAACTGATTTAGGATCCTTAGGGTTTTAATAGATTTTTGTTCTATTGATTCTATTTTTTATTTTATTTTTGGTTTGATTTTTTTTTTGTTCTGTTGATCCTGTCGTTTTTTTTATATATTTTTTATTTTTGGTTTAAGTCTGAATTTTCTGTTAACTTAACGACTGAAAGCATGATTCTATTCTTTTAATTTTGTGTTTTATTTCGATTATAAGATTCATGATTTTTACTGTTATTTTCAATTTTTATTTGTTTGTTGTTAGTTGTTAGTTCATTGTTTAATTTTAGTCGTAGGACATAGTATTAATTAGGGTTAAATTACAGTTTTGGTTGATTAGTTCAATTGTTAGGTTTTCTATTATTTTTAGGAATTGTTTGAGTATAGCTGAATATTCCCAGCCCCTTGATTGACTAACTATGGTCAGTTTTGACCAAGTTAACAGGGTTGGGGGTTAGTAAACATAGGTTAGTAATTTCAGAAATAATTCAAGGGTAATATAGGTAGTTCAATGAAAGAATAGGGCAGTAACTAAAAATAGAACCCCCTAGAACCTTCTAGAAAGGGGTTCTAATTAAAATTTTAGGAAGTTAGTAGTATAACTTGGCCAACAAGCCAATAACTAAAGGACTAATTAAGAAAATGCTGAAAATAAAAGAGGGACTTAGGGTGCAAAAGAAAAATCTGAATGCTGCCCTAATTTTTCTTATAAAAAGGCATACCCCTTGCCTTGTTTTAGAAGTTTAGAAGCTTGGCAAATCTGAAAAGTTTTAGAGAGCTAAAAATTCAAAAGTTTTTGAACGATTTTTAGAAGTTTAAAAATCTGAAAAGTTTGAAAAGGGAAAAATCTGAGAAGTTTAGAAGTTTATAGATCTAAAAAATTCAAAAAATTTAGAGAGAGTTACGGATTTCAAAAATTCAAAGTGTTAGAGCTTAGAGAAATCAAAAATCTTAAGTTCCAGTTGCTGAATCAACATTTCAGCTTATATAAGGTTGAAAATGGCTTGAATAATCCTTGTGTTTTGGTAGTTTGAAGTTTCAGAAGCTCCTGGGTTAATTGCAGAGTTTTAATTTGGTCATTCAAGTTGTTTTTTGTGTTGATCATCGGTGTTACTTGATTAAGATCACTTCCTGGATTGCTTGATAACATTTTCTGGGTGGAATTAATTCTAAATTGCTGTTGACTGCTGATTACTACTGCTGACTCTGCCTTCCTTTTATTTTCTTTAACTTTCAGGTATTTTCCTTTGCTCATAACTGAGGATCAACTGCCAAACATCTAATACATTGGAAGTAATTTGAGTAAAGGATGTATTCAAGTCTGAATTTCCCTGTTATTTTACTGCTTTTATATGTTTCACGCTTAGATGTAGACTTATAGGTGTTGATTAGGCATTCTCCTTTCTGAAATTGTGTTTACAAAAGGCTGCTATAGAACATTTTCATATGTGTAATATAACAGGACTGTTGGACTGATATCTTCCCTTTCATGATCATAGGAGTATGATGCTCAGTAAGTGTTATTTTTTATTTTTGAAGTCTGGTGTTCCTGTAATAGTTTGAAACCTTAAAACAAATTCAAAATTAGTTGTTAGAAGTTTACTGTGGCTCAGCTTGGGATTTAAATGTTTGAAGTCATCTTGAACGGACTGGAAATTTGTAACTCGTTAAGCCTAGGAGTTTAGTATCCTGTTTGGGTTACATGTTATAGATAATCTATTTTTTTCATATAAAAATCAGTAGATGAACTTACAATTTGTTTGTCAAATTAAGATTCATTTACAATCATGACGTGTTTAGCTTATTTAGATCCTATTTGAGCTTGCAGATATCAAGCATCCAGTCGTTCATGTTTAAGTTTAGAACCTGTTAATTAAATTTGGTCTATCCAGTTACCGATAATTAAAAGCAAAAGCAACTTGCCTCATTGAGCCACTGTTAGTGGATGTTGAGAAATTGTTTAAATTAGTAAGTAAATTATGGGACAATATTGGTCTAGCTTATACCTGGACCGTCTGGGCCATGAAGAATTGATTTAATATGGCCCAGTTATATAATAATTATCCAGAATTGACACCAGGCCTCTCCCTTCAAAGTCAATTAATTTCGTTGAGTCAAGGGCCAGGGCGGTTTGGGCTCAAGTCTCAATTTTGTCACCCTCGTGTTGGGCTTGTTCATAACCCCCTTTTGAACAGCCTTTTACACAAGATGGCTACTTCTTGGGCTGGTCTCAAAGCCCTAAGTGCTGGGGCTTGAATTCCTTTAAAGCCATTGTTTTAAATTTGTAATACGATTTTGGGCCTTCTAAGATAAGTAGCAAATTTGAATTAAGGGGATTTCCAACAATGGAGGTTCTTTTGTTCGAATTTGGACTTGATCTCGAGGACCGAACTTTCTCAAATGCCTTTAATAATAATTAAGTTATAATGCTAATTAATTAGGCCTTTAGAGACAATCTTTAATAGAAAACAATAGTCCATGTAGGATGGCCTTTAAAATAAAATGAGGTGCGCCGCGTGTCACGACCCAATTCCCAAACCCGGTCGTGATGGCGCCTCTCGTGAAGACAAGGCTAGCCAACAGAACAACAATACCTCTTTTAACAGTTACTTAGCATGAATAAGTCTGAATCATAGATAATCAAATCATAATGCGGAATAAACGTGATAAAATAGAGAACCCATCTTGACTCAGCCCGAAATCGGGGTGTCACAAGTCACGAGCATCTATAAGAATGAAATCCCCACTTTACAATCTAGAAATACACTGAGTAACAATAATGAATAACATAAAAGGACTATGGTGCTGCGAATGCTGGCAGTCGCCTCGCTAAAACCTCTACAACTCTGCCTCCACGCGGCCAATACCCACTACCAGGTGAATGAATACCTGCAACTGCACGCGAGGTGCAGGGAGTAAAGTGAGTACTCCAACTCAGTGAGTAATAAAGGTAAATAATGACTAAGCAGAAAGAAACCACGTAAAGCAAGTCATCATGCTATATAGAACAGTGTAACCCTTTGAGAAAACAGTGAAACCGTGAAATCTTTGGAAATATCTGGACTCAGTTTTAAACCTCTTTTGAAAACATTTTTTTCCAACAGTTAAGCAATTGAATGCGAAACAGATAGTGTAAGTCAGTACATAAGTCAGCCCCTCGGGCACAGCACTCCATTAACGAATAACACGAGGGTATCAAGTAAACAGTATAAGGAGTAGCATGGATGCCAATGAAATGCGAGTGCTGGAATGTCATGACAGATAATACAAAGAGGAACACATGCATGAGTGCAATGCAATGCATATGACGGTACACTCCGGTACCCACTGCGGCGTGCAGCCCGAGCCATCCATATATTTAAGGTCGACGGCGCTCACTAGGGGTGTGTACAGACTCCGGAGGGGCTCCTACAGCCCAAGCATAAATAATCAAGCCATCTCGTGGCACCAACCAGGCCCTCGGCCTCAATATCAATATAATACCACTGCGGCATGTAGCCCGATCCATGCTCAGTTCAGAATGCACATAAGCCACTGGGGCAATATTAAAATAATAGTTCTCAGCTCAAAACATCAATAAAATATTGTTTAAGTTTTCAAATCTTGGAAAATGGCTGAGTTTGCAAAACAGCATTAAAACCTTGGACCGAGATCAACTAATATGCAAAGTAATGCGAAAGCAGTGATATCAATCCCTGAAGGATTCACATAGTTGGCACGAAGCCCAAACATGGCAATCAGCCCAAATTATGATGATAACAAGTAGTTTCAGTCAAATACGTAGTAAGTTCATTAATCAGGACAGACCAAGGCACAATCCCCAATGGTGCTCTATCCCACGCTCGCTATCCGGCGTACAAGTCACCTCAATGCAGCACTATGATGTGCAAACCCGGGGTTTCAAACCCTCAGACTATCATTTACAGTCATTACTCACCTCGAACAGGTGAAATCTCCAGCTCGTGATGCCTTTGCCCCTCAAATCAACCTCCCTGCACGTCGAATCTAACCAAAATTAGAGTGAATACATCACAATATGCTAAGGGGAAAATACCCAATCGAAAACAATCGAAAAATAGTAGAAATCTCGAAACTAGCAAAACCCGAGCCCCGGGCCCACTTCTCGAAAAATTACAAAATTCTCATCACCAGATTCCTCGTCTCGCCACGAGTCCATACATATCAAATTTACCAAAATCGGAGTCCATTTGACCCTTCAAATTCCATTTTTAAATTACCAATTTTCAAACCATAGCTTTACCCCCTTATGATGAATTTCAACCAATTTCCATGTTAGATTTATCATAATCTCATGTATTTAGGCCAAGGGACTTACCTCCAGTCGATTCCCAGTCAAAACTCTCTTTAATTCTCGCCAAAAGCTCTCAAGGTCGCCCAACAATGGTGGAAAATATCCCAAGCTCGTGGATAAAATATTCAATAAAAACCCTTCTACCCAGGCCGATTTTTGCTTCTGCGGTCCCGCTTCCGCTTATTCGTGACCGCTTCTGCGGCCAAATCCCCGCTTCTAAGGATACTCGTTAAAAGTCCAAAATCGCTTCTGCGGCTAAATTTCCGCTTCTGCGGAACTTCCTCTCAAGATCAAAATCGCTTCTGCGATTAACCGTCCGCTTCTGCGGACCCGCTGATGCGAAGAATGTTCCGCTTCTGTGGAACTACCTTACCAAACCATGGACCGCTTCTGCGGTAAAATACTCCGCTTAAGCGCCTTCACTTCTGCGGTCCAAGACCCGCAGGAGCGAAAATACCAGTTGCAGCAACTCTTCAGCAATATGCAACTCCAAAACTCCCTGTTTAACCATCCGAACTCATCCCAAGGCCCCCGGGACCTCAACTAAAAGCACAGACATGGTCCAATACCCTATTCAAACTTTTTCCAATCCTAAAAACACATCCAACAACACAAAAATCCTCAATTCTCATCAATTTCAAGCCTAAGTTCTTCAAATTCTTCCGAAACTCGCATTCGATCAAAAACCCGACCAAATCACCTCCGAATCATCTGAAATTTTGCACACACATCCCAAATCACCTAATGAAGCTACTGCAACTATCGGAATTCCATTCCAACCCTCGGATCAAAATCTCACCTACCACCGAAATTTCGCTAAAAATACTAAATTCGCCAATTCAAGCCTAACTCTACACCGGACCTCCAAAATCAATTCTGATCGCACTCCTAAGTCACAAATCATCCCTGAAGCTAACCGAATCACCGAAAACCACATCCGAGCCCTATAACTCATAACTCCACATCCGGTTGACTTTTCTAACTTAAGCCTTCCTTAAAGAGACTAAGTGCCTCATTTCTACCAAAACCAATCTGAATCCACTATAACACACCAAATACTAATAATGAAACATGAAGAAGCATAAAATGGGGGAAAAGGAGCGGTAACTCATGAGACGATGGGTCGGGTCGTCACATTCTCCCCAACTTAAACAAACGCTCGTCCTCGAGCGTACCCAGAGTTGTTCTAGAAGCCAACCAATAGCTGAATAACCTTACCAAGCATATATCCGGGGTGATCCCACGTCACCCTATCTCATATAGGTCCGATAGCACAACTTAGCTGAAATTACCCAATCCAGTCTAGCGCATAAATCATAGAACTACCTTTTACTTCCGAAATCATCAATACGATCAAAACCTCACACCTATACTTGAATAGTCCCGAACCAGCTGTAATAACCCATACCTGTAAACCTCGGGTGAAATCATATGATATACCACATAATCCAAGCACTCGAAACGATAACTTCTATTCACAGTAGTTACCCACAACAACCAAATACCGATAGAAAACCTCTTACTTAGCTAAAGTCTCATTCCAACACTTTCATATACTGCCAACGATAAATGAAACACGCAGCAAACCGTAACCATTTCTCAGATCAACCATTCATAAAGCCACTTCCCTTTTGGCTAATACCACAACGGATTTTCGAGTCGAACCTCGATATCATCCTTCTAACAAGCTGAAATCAAATCTGTTCGTATTCATTAATGACCCCAACGATCACCTCGAATCCAACACACCACTCTGGTGATATGATGCCTCAATACAGACCTACGCCACAACTTGCATAATACACTCACCAATAAGAAACGATCTGAACATACTCAAATCATGAAAAATGACTCAAACGAAAGAGTTGTACCTCAAGCTCATCATTACCATTACAACACAAGGCTGAGACCCCGTCTCACATCATAGAAATAGAATACCTGAATCAACTCTGAAGGGTCATACCCCCGCGTGGCCTCACCACAATGCGCGATCCTACCCAATACTGTTACACATGAAACATCTCAAGTCGCCATGCTCAAAATCGACAGTCACACATAATTTGATGTCTGAAACCAAAGCAATTCATTACACCTACGGTGAAACAGATAACATACGACACGCAAACTGATAGGCCATAACCAATACTCCATTTACCGGTCAACACCCCATTACTCTTCCCCCTCGACTTTCTCTATGAATCCTCAATAGAACCGCACCACATGTGCCCATATCCAACAAATCACAACGTCTCACAGCACAGAAAAAGTAACTCATAGATCTCCCCAGATCACTAACAAGTTTAATAACGATTGAATCAACCTACCCCTCAACAATTCAACTCGGAACTAACCAAGTTAACTCAAGCCAAATACGTAGTCACATCGGCCTGCCAACGAACTCAATACCAAGAAGCCTGAAGCTGCTCCTTCCACTACTATAACTCTTGTCGGAGCCATATGATACGGTGCCCGGCACCAAATAAATATCGAAATCCACAATCTCGTCCGGCGACATGCCCGACCACAAGAAACGCATCTGAAAAAGTCCCTCAATACCGGAAATGAATCAATGGTAGAAACCTCTGCACTGACATCCGCCACGAAGACCCAATTAAGAAAAGCAATCCTTCCCATCCGTCCGCTGGTCTTTGGAATACAAACCGCTCTGCTAGAACATGATCTGATGCACTTTGCCACGCAACCTGTGGCATTTCCCAACATAGCCCATAGCACAATAGTCTAGAATAACCCAACACTGAGACAACCAGTCTACACCCCAATATCATATCCAAAATCTAATATACCAAGCAAAGAAAGATCCACTCGGGCCTCTAAATCCTAATAGCCTCTAATGGTACCAATACACATGATCTACAACCGCTACACAGTCTGTACCTGAGAACTCCCAGTCTCCAACTCCATATAGCACACAAATCACTGTACCTGATCCCAAATTCCGCAGTATGAATACATATTACACCTCGAGTACCCAA
>MU720745.1:0-23662 GCA_026770625.1 Nicotiana glauca
AGACTCTACTAGACTTGCACATGACTCGTGAGACCGACGGGAACCTAGTGCTCTGATACCATGTTGTCACGACCCCAAATCCACTAAGGGTCATGGTGGCGCCGGACACCGCTGTCAGGCCAACCAATTAGATTACCAATTAATTTCCTCTTTTAAGGCTTTTGAAAATCTAAAGTTTTTTTTTCCTTCTGTTTCACCTAAAAATAAGATCATTTCTTGAATTCAAACTTAAATAATTCCAATTAATACAAAGATTTACTGAAACCATCCCATAAACCCGGTGTCACAAGTGCATGAGCAACTACAGGTAAGGCTATAAATACAACACAACACATGTCCGGAATACAATGGACAGAAAGGAAATACAATTACTAGGAAGGGACTTAAAAAGCTACGGGTCGCCTCGCATACTGNGGTGGATTTATTTTCTAACATGATTGTTATTCAGATAGAGGAAAACAAGTAAACACATAATTCTTTCATAGAAAATTTTCCAAGATTTCTTTTCATTATTAACAAGATGATCTCGAGCCAGAGGGAGGCATGTAACGACTTAAACAAGTCAAAGCAGCAATACAAGCATGCACAAATCATACGAGGCGACGGCCCGATCCAACAGAAATAAATGTGCACTTGCCGAGGGTCGACGGCGCGCCTATAGATGAATCTATTAATCTACAGAGGCGTTCGGCCCGTTCCAAAATAAACACACACAGATAGATAAACAGTCAAGAAGTCAACGTGAAGCAAATATCCAGGAAAGGTCAATTCTCTTTATTAATTTGAGAAAACGAAGCTTAAATATTTTAGAAAATCCAATTATTAATTTAATGTGATTTGAGCAATCTGAGCTATCAATAATTTCACACTTATTCCACAAAAAGCATGCTTTTGGGTCCTAAACTACCCGGACAATAGCATAATAGTAGCTACGCACGGACTCTCGTCACCTCGTGCGCACGTAGCCCCCACAACTAGGAGCACATAATCACTTTAACTCACCTATAGGGTAATTTCCCCCTCACAGAATTAGAAAGGAGACTCACCTCGCTCCGAAGACTCGCAATCGGAATTCTACATCCTTCCGAAAGCTTGAACCAACGCACAACACCCCGAAACTAGCCAATGATCATACAAATCCATTAATATATGCTCAACTGTACCTTACAACTCAATTTACAACAATTCCTCACCCCGAACGAAAAGTTGACCAAAATGTCCTCGGGACCACGTGCCCGAAATCAGGAATTTCTCGAAGATAAAGATTACCCATAACCTTGGGAACTCAAATATAAAATTTTCTCCTAATTCCATGCTCAAAATTGTGGCTAAAATCTAAGATTATAATTTTCTAGGTTTTCAACCAAAACCTCAATATTTACTCTAATTTCCATGATTAGTTCCATGTATAAACTTGTATTTGACAAAACCAGTAGAAATCACTTACCCCATGCTTGATGACGAAAATGACGCTCAAAAGTTGCTCCAAAAATCGCTCCCATGGAAGAAAAATGAAATGAAATGAGCCAAAATCGGATTTTTAAAACAACAATCTGCCCCCAGCTCTTTCCGCTTTTGCGGTCCAGGGACCGCAGAAGCGGTCCCGCTTATGCGGACAAAAATCCGCTTCTGCGGTCACCTTCCTAGGCTGCCCCTTCCGCTTCTGCGACTCCCCGACCGCAGGTGCGGTTCCGCTTATGCGGCTACTCGACCGCATCTGCGGTCCTCTTCACTGATGGCCAAAACCGCTTCTGCGTTCCAATTATCACCTCGGCGAGGGCCGTTTCTGCGGTTCCATTTCCGCAGAAGCGGAAAATACCAGATACCAGCAGCCCAGCCCTTCTTCAAACTCCGAATTCGATCCGCTAGCCACCCGGAATCCACCCGAGGCCCCCGGGACCCCAACCAATCATACCAACAAATCCCAAAACACATTACGGACCTGCTCGAGGCCTCACATCATATCAAACAACACCAAAATCACGAATTACACCTCAATTAAAGCTTTATGAACTTTGAAGTTTCCAACTTCTATTTCCGATGCCGAAACCTATCAAATCACGTCCGATTGACCTCAAAGTTTGCACACAAGTAATATTTGACATTACGGACCTACTCCAACTTCCGAAATTTGATTCCGACCCTGATATCAAAAAGTCAACCCCCCCGGTCAAACCCTCCAAAGACCTTCAACTTTCTATCTTTAGCCAAATGGCATCAAAATGGCCTACGGACCTCCGAATTCACTTCCGATTGCGCTCCCAACTCCAGAATCACCATACGGAGCTACTCCCAATCTCAGAATTCCAAAGGGACATTGATAACACCTAAATGTACTTCAAACCAAACTTATGGAATTTCTTCTAAAATGCTAACTTTCACAATAGGCGCCAAAACGCTCCAGTGCTATCCAAAACCCACCCCGTGCATGTGCCCAAGTCCGAAATCATCATACGAACCTGCTGGAACCTTCAGATCTTGATTCCGAGGTCGTTTACTCAAAATTCCAATCCTAGTTCATTCTTTCAACTTTAAGCTTCTGCAATGAGACTTCTCTTCCCAATTAAACTCTGGACTTCTCAAAATTCAATTCCGATCACGCGTACAAGTCATAATGCCTGAAATGAAGTTGTTCATGGCCTCTGACTGCTAAATGGAGCGCTAGTACTCAAAACGACCGGTCGGGTCGTTACAACACCCATATTTAGGAAGGTAATATTATTATTAAAATACGCACCTAAAGCAACTACGCGTTTATTATCTTTGGGGGTAAGACCGTGATATTCGCTAAACGGTCCGCCCGAATTCTAAGTATTTTTATATAGCAATTAAGAGGGCCACACAATTTGTGATTTATTTGGCGCGGTGCACCTCGTCTATTTTTAAGTCCAATCTAAAGGATTATGATTTTTCTATCAAGGTTTTTCCTAATTTATTTCAAGGGCCGCTCCAGCTGTATTTAAAACAAACGTTCAGCGCTTCGGGCCTCAAAGTGAGCTTAATACAAAAGAGGACAAATAACTGGGCTTTAGGCCCAAGCATATGCCAGCCTTCATCCTAATGAAATTAAATGACCTGAAGTGGGTCATGTGCCGTTCTAAGCAAGGCTTCGTGCAACTGGGCCAAATTGAGCCCAGATTTGTGGCCTGGGCAGCGCATGTGTCATTGTTAATCAATTTCTGTAGCAGTAATAATCCAAATCAGGAAATGAAGCACAAACTAAAATCTAAATGATCTAATTCACCTATCCAATAACAGTAAACTAGCGAATCAGTCAACTAATTGTTTTGAAATCTCATTTTAAGGACAAACTGTCAACCAAACCGGATTGTGCACAATTGCAGCATTAATTGTTTAAACAGACCAAACTCGGCCCAATAGACTCATGGACCACACGATGAAAATTGACATTCAAAGACAATAATGCTAAATGAGAATGATTTGCTTGTAGTTAAGCCTAACGAATTGCACATACTCAATCTTTTCAAACGACCTCTAATATTTAAATCATGAATAGGATCATGCTGATTTCTAGTTTCAAACTAAACTCCTACTTTTAAGTTTCTGATTTTGAATTAACACTCGGTAACACAAACTCTGAATTTTAAACTAAACCAAACTAACACTACTAAATACAGAATTCATATGCTCATAATAAAACATCGAATTAGTTTAACAATCCACAATCCAAAACAGTCCAAAGTTATTACAATGAACTACAATGAAAGCATTGAAACAATTGAAAATTTCAACAAAATTATGCTTCCACTTCATTTCATTTTTAGCTGGATATCCACATGGTATTGAGTTTCAGGACGCGTACCTGAGTATTTAGATCACAGTAAGAAGGAAATAAGAGTTAGCAGCAACAGATGTCAAACAACAGTTCAAAATTGAGTTCGCAGCTCAGCAAATAATATCAACCCAGTCCAGAATTGAATTTATAGAAGGATAGCACCAACAATCAACCAAATAAACTTGGAAACACCTCAAATGAACTCGAAAATGAACCCAGAAACAGTCTCAAAAAATCTCAGTAGATGTTTCACACCAAATCAGACAGAAAACCAGTCAAAATAGATTGAATAACACCAAATAGAGTAGAAAATACACCCAGAACACAATATGAAACTTCAGCAGCTGAACACCAGGAATTTCATGCCATTTTTCATATTTATCTAGGCTAGAAATTCGAATCTATAGCTATTGCTTGAAATTACTCTAAGAAAAACTCAATGTAACAGTACTTTTTTTGAATTTTTTGTTGTTTTTAGTTTTTTTGAAGAACCAGATCTAGGATTTTTTATTTGAAATACAAATCTTCAGTTTTTAAAGACTTGTGGAAACTTGGGGGGAATTTTTAGAGGCTGAAAACTTGTAAAACAAGTAAGGGTCATGCCCTTTTATAGGCAAAGATGAGGTGCAAGTTTAGATTTTCAATTTATCCTTTAGTCCCTATTTTAATTACAATTCAACCCCTTTATTTTTGACTTGTACTATAAGTAACTACCATTATACTTACTGAAATTTATTTGTACCCCTATCTAGAAGGTCCTAGAGGGTTCTAATACTGATTTTCTACACTTAAAATCCCTAAACTACCCTTGTATTATTTCTGGAATTACTATTCCTAATAAAACTACCCTTTACCCATGCCAAAACTATCCTTATTACCTCCTAAAACTACTGTTCAACCAAAGCATCTTCAGCTATAACCCAAGCTAAGTCTTAAACTCTAATAAAGCTCCCACTTGATACTAACCAAACTAAAAAACTAATTAAGCTAACTAATCAAAGAACAAATTCAGTGTGGACTTCAATTTTAACAAGAACCAATAGTTTATAAAAATATTCAACTGAAAACAATCAACTAAGCTAATTAAACCTAAATTAACACCTAACAATTATACTAACTAGAACTGCATAAGAGCTAATTAAACCTAAATTGACACCTAATCGATCGACTGACTAAAAACGATCAGGACAAAACAAGCTAAACAACACAATGAAAATTAACCTAAGAAACTTACAGAAACATGCATTACTAATTAATCTAATTAACAGAATTACAACACAAACAAATTACTAATTAAACTATTCAGAAATTATAACTACACTTGATTTAAAAATAGAACAAGAATCGAACAAATCGAAACTAAAAAGTGGGGAAAAATATGACTTACTGAATAGTCCGAGTTTATTTGATTTCTGGGAACAGATTTTAATTAATATTATGGGTTTATCTTCATCAAAAAAACAAACTCACAATACTAATTAAAAGTCGCTCGAATTTTTTAAGCCAAACGGCATACAACATTGAAAAACCCTAGATTCGAGATTTTTTGAGCTTTAGAGAGATTTGAAGTGTAATACCCACAGATTCGAGATGAGGAAGGTCAAGAGACTATCTGGTATCGATTTGGGCTCATTTGGGCAAGTTCGTGCTTTGAGACTGGAGTTTCAAACTAATATTCGAGAGGCCTGGACTTGATTCGAAGGAAACCATTATCATAAATGGCAAGAGGAGAGTGAGGAGGACGAGGGGTGTAAATTTGGGGGTGATTGGCATCGGTGCCGCCACCGGCGGCCTAGGGGTTTTGGGGCGGCGCCATTAGGGTTTGGGAGAGGAAAGGTGGGGTGAGGAAGATGAGTGAAAATGAGGTGGGGGGGATAAGATTCGGACATATATATATATCAAACATCCTAAGATATTATCGTCCGTTAGATCAAAATTAAAGGGTCGTGATTGATCGACGAAACGACGACGTTTAGCAATAACAAAAAAAACCGACCGGGTCAGAAGCTGGGGTTTGGGCCTAGGCGTGGACGGACGGGTAATAGGGCAAAAAGGGGTGCTTTGGGATGGGACGAAATATAAACAAGGGCCCAACTGGTATCTTATGCAAACAACCTCTTTTAATGGCTTCTTTTCATTTTTCATTCCTTTTATTTGTTTTGTTTATTGTTTTTTCAATATATATTTTTTTATATTTTTTCTGATTTTATTAAAATGCTAAAAAAATAAATTAATACTAAAATCTAATTCCCTATCCATTAATTTTTAATAAAAATGCAAACTAAGACATATTTAAACTAAAAATACAAAAGGGCCATTTTTGTTATTTTCCTTTTGTATTTATTCTAAAACAACTTAATCACTAATGAATCCTAAAATATGAAATTAGCTCCTAAATAAAAATTTCATGCATATTTTTTACATTTTCATATGAATTAAAATGTACAAATAAAAATGCAGAAAACAACACAAAATTCACAAAAGTGTAAAATAACGAAAGAAAAATCATTTTGTTTGGAATTTTGGGAATGATTCATATATAGGGCAAAAATCACGTGCTCACTGCTGCCCCTCTTTGCTCGGAAACCTAAAAGGTTTTCGGGCAAAGATAATTGGGCAAATACGAGCGATTTTTGCCCGTTCAAATATTCTGTTGTGAAGAATTTTGAAAAATTTGACCGCACCCTGCTTCAGAGATTGACTACATATCCTTGGCTAAACAGGAATCAGGTCAGTGTAGTTCGGGAAGGTCTGGTAGCTGGGACTACCAAGAGCTGTGATTTCACTGTTGTTGCTGCTGCTACTGCTCGCTGATCTCCTTATTACACCATGGTGAAACAAAAGAAGCTAGCTTAAGCAATGATCCATGAATTTACAAAATATCCTATCTATGTCTTCAAACTTGCTCTTGTGTTGCTTTGAATTTGTATCGTGTGTTCTTCCAATGGAATTCTTGTTATTGCCTTGGCGATGTTTTGCCATTCCTCTTGATGATTCTTGCTTGTTGCAATTTGAAATATGTGCCTCCATTCTTCAGGTGGGCTCCTGCTTACGATGCTTGAAAAGGTATTCCCTTGTTCTCCAAGTGAGCTCCTGATGGCGATGCTTGGAAACTATTCCCTTGTTCCCTAGGTGGGCTCCTGACTGCGACAAAATAGACAAACAAAGAAAATTTTCTGCCCCAGTCTTGTGACTGGGAACATCATGTTATCAGATATTTAATTTAAACGCTAAAATTTGGATTGTACTTCCCTTGTTTTCCAGGTGGGTTCCTGACTGCTGAAACTTGAAATGGATTCCCTTGTTCTCCAGGTGGGCTCCTGATTGCTGAACTTTGAAATGGATTCCCTTGTTCGCCGGGTGGGCTCCTGATTGCTGAACTTTTGAAATGGATTCCCTTGTTCTCCAGGTGGGCTCCTGATTGCAACTAAACAGACAAAAACGAAGAAAAATTTCTGCCCCAGTTTGGTAACTGGGTACAACATGTTATCAAATATTGAAACTGACAGTTAAAAGTTGAATTGTACTTCCCTTGTTCTCCAGGTGGGCTCCTACTTGATGCATTTGAAAAGAAATTCCCTTGTTCTTCAGGTGGTCTCCTGCTTGCTGCATTTGAAAAGATATTCCCTTGTTCTCCAGGTGGGCTCCTGCTTGCTGCATTTGAAAAGATATTCCATTGTTCTCCACGTGGGCTCCTGCTTGCTGCATTTGAAAAGATATTCCGTTGTTCTCCAGGTGGGCTCCTGCTTGTTGCATTTGAAAAGATATTCCCTTGTTCTCCAGGTGGGCTCCTGCTTGCTGCATTTGAAAAGATATTCCCTTGTTCTTCAGGTGGGCTCCTGCTTGCTACATTTGAATAGATATTCCCTTGTTCTCCAGGTGGGCTCCTGATTGCAACAAACATACAAGACAAAGAAACTTTTCTGCCCCAGTTTGATAACTGGACACATTATGTTACCAAATATCAAACTTGAAAGATAAAACTTGCATTATACTTCCCTTGTTCTCCAGGTGGGTGCCTGACCGCTGTGCTTGAAATGTATTCCCTTATTCTCCAGGTGGGCTCCTGATTGCTGAAAAGTATTCCCTTGTTCTCCAGATGGGCTCCTGCTTTCAACAAAATAGACAAACAAAGAAAATTTTCTGCCCCAGTTTGATGGGTGGGCACATGGGTGAGTGTTAAACTGAATTATTTTACCAACTATTATCAAATTTGAAAACTAAGTCCTATTATCCAAGGAGGTCCTGACAACTCCTAACAATTATGAACCTAAGTTACTTTCCTAAAGTATTACTTCCACTATATCTTGTTATCTAGACTGACTTTAAAACTACATCCCATTATCTAGGAGGGTCCTGAAAATTATTAATTGCAAACGTTGAAACAAACTTATATTCCTTTGGGGTACATTTATGCTAGGTTATGCTTCTCACTATTGTTTTGAAATTTAAACTAAATCCCATTTTTCAGGAGGGTCCTGAGAAATCATACCTGTTTAGGTCCCACCTTTTCTTACGGATGGTTTTTCCCGAGACTTCTGGCCCTGTTTCAATCAAAGAAAAATCTTATCAGTCTAAAATGTGGTTAGCCGCTGGCATTCTTGTTGGCTATGTTCCTGCTTCCGATTTTGTTCCGACTTGCTCCCTTGGACTTGTTTTGAATTGCATCGACTTCCCGACTGACTTTCAATCCTATGATTTTGATGACCCAAATGTTTTACCCTGTATTGTTGTTTTGTGTTTCTGTCCCATCTTGTGAACTTTGCTTTTCCGCCACAATTATTTGATTATCCCACTGGTGGGATTTTCATTGGTCCTTCATGTTTTACTTTCTTTTGATATGTCTCAACCTTGTTGTGCCATACAACTGGGAAACTGGTAGTTAGCTTTGACATCCTTCTTTTGTTTTTTTGAATAGAACTGACACTGAAACGTCTTATAGACAGACTTCAAGAGAATGAAATGTGATGACCTCGAATGTTGAGGATAGAAAGACTTTGAAAATGAGTGATTTGTAATGAAGAGAAAAAGGATAGGACTTATCTGAGTGGAAAGGCTGATTCCATTGATCGTGCCATGCATTTTGGATTAACCAGCCTAGTCTGTCCCACCAATCAACTTTCAATTGCCACATTTGTTGTTCCATACTTTTCATAACCCGACTTTCACCAAAACCCAAACATCGCTTGTCTTGTCATGTTTCAAACATTTTTCAACCACAAACTTCTTTCATTTGCCCAATCTGAAAACTCACTTTCGCCTTATGGTGCCCGTGAGGGTTTTTACCAATAAGACTCTATTATATTTGATATCTTTCAAAACTCACTTGGCCTTACGGTGCCCGTGAGGGTTTTCACCAATAAGACACTCTCATTTTTATTTCTCTCAACTCACTTCGCCTTATGGTACCCGTGAGGGTTTTCACCAATAAGACTCTCTCATTTTCATCATTTTCCTTTTGGCCTCAGAGTGTTATCCCCCAACATGAATCACTTTACCTGCTCGTATTGACATTTCTTAAAATTCATCATAAGGTCTTTCTTTGGACTGTAATGTGGCTTTTGGATGGGTTTTAGAAAGAAGGGTATAAAGGCTCAAAATAATTTAACGTGGGTTCAAAAATTACAACTTTCAGAATCATATTTCTCGCAACAAACTCAACTTCTGCCCGAGTTTTCTTCTTGGGAATTCTTGGACTTTTCTTTTGTTGCGACTGAACCTCAGTGAGGCTACTACACCTCCTTTTTCGCTACTACAGCTCCGTGAAGGTATAATAAAGGGAGTTATTTCCAGCTTGAAGTGACAATCGGAACGGGATTTATTATTAAAATTTAGAGTCACCACTTGGGAGATTAATGGTGTCCCAAGTCACCAGTTGAATCCCGAACCGAGGAAACTATGACTTTGTTAACAGTCCGCGAACCAGAAATCCGAGTAAGGAATTCTGTTAACCCGGGAGAAGGTGCTAGGCATTTCCGGATTCTGTGGTTCTAGCACGGTCGCTCAACTGTTGTATTTGATTTTATCTGATTTCAAAACATGTTCTAACTTATGTGCCTTTTATTAGTAAACAGCTTTTATTTTTTTATTTTTTTTAATAAGAATTGCAACGTCATGAAAATGCCTCTCGGACCACGTCGTACTAGTGCACCCGTGATTGTCAACACATTTCAACTTCGTTGAGATTTGGATTTTGGTTACATAAATGTACACCCATATTTAGGAAGGTAATATTATTATTAAAATATGCGCCTAAAGCAACTACGCGTTTATTATCTTTGGGGGGAAGACCGTGAAATTCGCTAAACGGTCCGCCCGAATTCTAAGTATTTTTATATAGCAATTAAGAGGGCCACGCGATTTGTGATTTATTTGGCGTAGCGCACCTCGTTTATTTTTAAGGCCAACCTAAAGTATTATGATTTTTCTATAAAGGTTTTTCCTAATTAATTTCAAGGGCCGCTCCAGCTGTATTTAAAACAAACGTTCAGCGCTTCGGGCCTCAAAGTGATCTTAATACAAAGAGAACAAATAAACTGGGCTTTAGGCCCAAGCATACGCCAGCCTTCACCCTAATGAAATTAAATGACCTGAAGTGGGTCATGTGCCGTTCTAAGCAAGGCTTCGTGCAACTGGGCCGAATTGAGCCCAGATTTGTGGCCTGGGCAGCCCAGGTGTCATTGTTAATCAATTTCAGTAGCAGTAATAATCCAAATCAGGAAATGAAGCACAAACTAAAATCTAAATGATCTAATTCACCTATCCAATAACAGTAAACTAGCGAATCAGTCAACTAATTGTTTTGAAATCTCATTTTAAGGACAAACTGTCAACCAAACCGGATTGTGCACAATCGCAACATTAATTGTTTAAACAGACCAAACTCGGCCCAATAGACTCATGGACCACACGATGAAAATTGACATTCAAAGACAATGATGCTAAATGAGAATGATTTGTTTGTAGTTAAGCCTCATGAATTACACATACTCAATCTCTTCAAACGACCTCTAATATTTAAATCATGAATAGGATCATGCTAATTTCTAGTTTCAAACTAAACTCCTACTTTTAAGTTTTCGATTTTGAATTAACACTTGGTAACAAAAACTCTGAATTTTAAACTAAACCAAACTAACACTACTAAATACAGAATTCATATGCTCATAAGAAAACATCGAATTAGTTTAACAGTCCACAATCCAAAACAGTCCAAAGTTATTACAATGAACTACAATGAAAGCATTGAAACAATTGAAAATTTCAACAAAATTATGCTTCCACTTCATTTCATTTTTAGGTGGATATCCACATGGTATTGAGTTTCAGGATGTGTACCTGAGTATTTAGATCACAGTAAGAAGGAAATAAGAGTCAGCAGCAGCAGATGTCAAACAACAGTTCAAAATTGAGTTCACAGCTCAACAAACAATATCAACCCAGTCCAAAATTGAATTTAGAGAAGGATAGCACCAACAATCAACCAAATAAACTTGGATAAACCTCAAATGAACCCAGAAACAGTCTCAAACAATATCAGTAGATGTTTCACACCAAATCAGACAGAAAACCAGTCAAAATAGCTTGAATAACACCAAATAGAGTTGAAAATACACCCAAAACACAATCTGAAACTTCAGCAGCTGAACACCAGGAATTTCATGCCATTTTCCATATTTATCTAGGCTAGAAATTCGAATCTATCGCTATTGCTTGAAATTACTCTAAGAAAAACTCAATGTAACAGTACTTTTTTTGAATTTTCTGTTGTTTTTAGTTTTTTTGAAGAACTAGATCTAGGATTTTTGATTTGAAATTCAAATCTTCAGTTTTTGAAGACTTGTGGAAACTTGGGGGGATTTTTTAGAGGCTGAAAACTTGTAAAACAAGTAAGGGTCATGACCTTTTATAGGCAAAGATAAGGTGCAAGTTCATCTTTTCAATTTACCCTTTAGTCCCTATTTTGATTGCCATTCAACGCCTTTATTTTTGAATTGTACTACAAGTAACCACCATTATACTTACTGAAATTCATTTGTACCCCTATCTAGAAGGTCCTAGAGGGTTCTAATACTGATTTTCTACCCTTAAAATCCCTAAACTACCCTTGTATTAGTTCTGGAATTACTATTTCTAATAAAACTACCCTTTACCCTTGCCAAAACTACCCTTATTACCTCCTAAAATTACTGTTAAACCAAAGCATCTTCAGCTATAATCCAAGCTAAGTCTTAAACACTAATAAAGCTCCCACTTGATACTAACCAAACTAAACAAATAATTAAGCTAACTAATCAAAGAACAAATTCAGTGTGGACTTCAATTTTAACAAGAACCAATAGTTTATAAAAATATTCAACTGAAAAGTATCAACTAAGCTAATTAAACCTAAATTAACACCTAACAATTATACTAACTAGAACTGCATAAGAGCTAATTGAACCTAAATTGACACATAATCGATCGACTGACTAAAAATGATCAGGACAAAACAAGCTAAACAACACAATGAAAATTAACCTAAGAAACTTACAGAAACATGCATTACTAATTAATCTAATTAACAGAATTACCACACAAACAAATTACTAATTAAACTATTTAGAAATTATAACTACACTTGATTAAAAGATAGAACAAGAATCGAACAAATCGAAACTAAAAAATGGGAAATAAATGACTTACTGAATAATCCAAGCTTATTTGATTTCTAGGAACAGATTTTAATTAATATTATGGGTTTATCTTCGTCAAAAAACAAACTCACAATACTAATTAAAAGTCGTCCAAATTATTGAAGCCAAACGGCATACAACCTTGAAAAACCCTAGATTCGAGATTCGTTGAGCTTCAGAGAGATTCGAAGTGTAATACCCACAGATTCGAGATGAGGAAGGTCAAGAGACTATCTGGTATCGATTTGGGCTCATTTGGGCAAGTTCATGCTTTGAGACTGGAGTTTCAAACTAATATTCGAGAGGCCTGGACTTGATTCGAAGGAAACCATTGTCATAGATGGCAAGAGGAAATTGACGAGGATGAGGGGTGTAAATTTGGGGGTGATTGGCATAGGTGCCGCCACCGGCGGCCTAGGGGTTTTGGGGCGGCGCCATTAGGGTTTGGGAGAGGAAAGGTGGGGTGAGGAAGATGAGTGAAAATGGGGTGGGGGGAGATAAGATTCGGACATATATATATCAAACATCCTAAGATATTATCGTCCATTAGATCAAAATTCAAGGGCCATGATTGATCGACGAAACGATGTCGTTTGGAAATAACAAAAAAAAACCAACCGGGTTAGAAGCTGGGGTTTGGGCCTAGGCATGGACGGACGGGTAATAGGGCAAAAGGGGGTGGTTTGGGCTTGGATGAAATTTAAACAAGGGCCCAACTGGTATCTTATGCAAACAACCTCTTTTAATGGCTTCTTTTCATTTTTCATTCCTTTTATTTGTTTTGTTTATTTTTTTTTTCAATTTATATTTTTTTATATTTTTTTTGATTTTATTAAAATGCTAAAAAAAAAATTAACACTAAAATCTAATTCCCTATCCATTAATTTTTAATAAAATTGCTAACTAAGACATATTTAAACTAAAAATGCAAAAAAGGGTCATTTTTGTTATTTTCCTTTTGTATTTATTCTAAAACAACTTAATCATTAATGAATCCTAAAATATGAAATTAGCTCCTAAATGCAAATGTCATGCATATTTTTTACATTTTCATATGAATTAAAATGCACAAATAAAAATGCATAAAACAACACAAAATTCACAAAAGTATAAAATAATGAAAGAAAAATCATTTTATTTGGAATTTTGGGAATGATTCATATATAGGGCAAAAATCACGTGCTCACACGTAGGCAACCCTCATCGGGTCCAACCTCCCTTTTGTAAAAATAGCCAAAAATGTCAAAATTTTAATTTTTGTCAAACAATAAGTCGGGTGATGTCATTCTTGTTTTAAAATAAGCCGAATGTCCCCAAAAAGGCGCCGGAAGGCTATTTTTGCAAGAATAGCCACCCTGAGTCATTTTTAAATAGTTTGCGGGAACAGCCTTAAAATCTTCCTCCCAAAAGCGCTGAAAGGTCGTATCTGCAATACCAAATCCTTGTTTTTCTAAATAAAAGGTTTTGCAAAAATAGCCATTTTTTCTGTTAGGTCAAAATAAGTCATTAAATTCCCTTTAAATAAATGTGCAGGATGAATACCTCTGACATTGAACCTTTCTCAGTCCTGAGTGAGATCCCTTTGAAGCTCTACATGTGGTGGAATGACTTGGGAAAAGGTAGCAGAGAAATCGTGGTTTAGGTTTTGGGTGGTCTCGTTGGATTATTGAACATCAAACCAAGAACGGATATTATTGAGGCATTGATACCATTTTGGGACCCAACTTGTAATGTATTCCAGTTCTCGGTCTTTGAGCTTACACCCACACTAGAGGAGATTGTAGGATATGTGGGTCTCAACGGGAACCTCAGGAGTAGATACCCATTGGCACCGAGACCGATAACCCTCCACAGATTCTTGGATTTGTTGAGCATTAGACGGGAAGTTCAAGATAACCATCTATCAGAAGGGTGTTGCACACTTCATTTCTTATACCACTGATATGGCAACCCGAAGGGTTTTGAGGAGCCCAACACCGGTTTGACACACCCTGGGAACTAAGATAAATGGGAGGCCCGGCGGGGATTGGCTTTCATGGTAGCTTTTCTAGGGGTCGTTATCTGTCCATGAAAATATAGTCACATAGATATCGGCCTTGCCGGAATGTTGGATGTTGCCATAAAGAAGTCTAACAACACGGTGGTTCCCTTGATTGTGGCAGAAATGTATCGATCTTTGGCCATGTGCCGAGAGGGTGTAAAATTCTTTCAGGGTTGCAATCTGTTGCTACAACTATGGATAAAGGAGCACCTTTGTCATCGCACGGGGTATATAAACTATGGTCTAACCGGGATAAGTTGAATTGTGGAGTTTGGAACCCGGGAAATAGGTATTGAATTCCCCGAGGGCATTGAGGCTTGGTTGTCATGCTTGAGATCTTTGACTGCGGATAAAGTTGAATGGGCTTTCGGATGGCTTCCCACTACTGAGGCGGCATACACATCGTCAGAAGTACCTTATATTCTTTTAATGGGCATTCGAAGCATCCAACCCTACACTCCCTACCGAGTCCTGCGGCAACTAGGAAGATTCCAAACTGTTCACAACGACGAAGACCTAAGCGGTCAAATCATTGAGTTAGGTCCAAAAGCTGCATTTCTGGAAGGAAAATCTGACAAATATGGAATGAGTGTAGGTTCCTTGAGCCTAAAACTATAGTACAGGATCAGGCCAGAGGCGAAGTGGACCCCAAATAATTGGTCTAGTTTGGCAAAAGATTTCAAATTCCCGAGAGACCCGCCAAAAGGCCACATGTACAACAATTCACTGACGGGGCCCAGGTACAATGGGATTAGTTAGCCAAATAAAAGGAGTACAAGGCCCGAATAGGAGCATTGGAAAAATAGGTTAAGGATCTCCGGTTTGAAAATAGCTTGCAAGCCGCAGCCGATGAAGGTGACAAAAAGAAACGGACCCAAGAGAATGAAGCTCTCAAGGCTCAAATCCAACAAATGAAAATAGCTGCTAAAAATCAAGAAAGAAGTCAGTCTGATGAGAGGTTGATAAAAGGGCTGAAGAAGCAAGTCATAGAGTGTCAGGAAGAGTTGGAGAAGTCTGAAGGAAATATGGCAAAAATCCGGGCACAATGGGCGAAGAAGGCAGAGGAAAGAGCCCAATTTTTGCAACAAATAAAAAGGAATTATGAGGGAACCATTGCTAATCTGAAAAGAAAAATGAACACCCTTGAAGATAAGGCAGCCCGACAGGACAAAGAATTTCAGGCTGAGAGGCAACAATGTTATGGGCTAATCGCCGAGATGGAGAAAGAAAAAAAGATGTTGCAAGACCATCACTTCCACGACTCCCAGGATTTAGAGGCTCGCAACCAGCAGATAAGCCGACTACTCCAGGAAAAGGGTCGGATCAAGGAAATAATCAGAGGCATTGCAAATTTTATTGTCATGAAATGTCAAGCCGGCAAAAGAATGGGTCGTACCACTTTCTTTGCTACAGTGATGATATTTGTTTGTCGGGTTATGAATGATTTGGAGCAGTTACAAAAGGGGTCTTACACGTAGGCCCGCGGCGATGCCGAATGATGCTCCGCGGGCCCCAGGATTTGAAGCTTTGATGTATTACTAGTTATCGAGTCTGTATTTTGTTATTTTTGAGTCTGTTTTGTAATTTTCCTTTTTAAGAGCCGGCAAAAGAATGGGCCAGATTCGACCGTAACCCTAAGAAAAAGAAAAGAAAAAAGAAACACGGAGGAAGGAAATAAAGGAAAAATAAAGTGGAAAAGAAACACAAATGAGAAAGGCTAGAAACAAAAGAAAATGGAGAGAAAATAAAATCAAAATCAAAGAAAACCAGAAAGAAAGAGCAAGGAAAAGAAATCAAAAGAAAAGAAACAGGAAGAACAGCCAGGATGGCGCATGCAACCGTGGAAAACATGTAGACACTCATTTAACTGTATAGGTGCATCACACCCCAATGTGCAGTTACCTATCTGTTACTTGTCTCAAACTAACCGTTGTTGGTGTCAATAGCCAGCTTAGGTATTTAGAAACGGTGATTGGTTTTGGGTAAGCTGGCATCGCATTGATATTTTACCAGATCAAAAGGAAGTACAGAAATGTCATCTAAAATGACTTTGCCACCAGTTCTCATCACCGAAGACAGCCCATCTCAGGGATCCCGGCCTCCGAGTCTGCCACAGCTAAAGAAAATCGGATATTAGGTCTCCGAATGATGGAGATGTGGGATGCATGGACCAATGGCAGGGAGCCTCCAAGTGCTATCCCTGGCTTTCCAGAATTATTCCCGAGAACTTGGGGTACTTCTAACATCCCCATCAGTCACCCGAATACCCCATCTGCTCACTTCATAAGAACGCCTTCTGAGGTACGCCCCCAGGTGTTCACATCAGGAGCAGCTCCTAATATTTTTACTGCTCCACCATGCTCCGCCACCACACAACCTTCACTACCTAGGCCCGCTTTTGATCCCCCAGCCTTCACTTTCCAAAATCCCATCTTTCAAGCAGATCCTCCGCAATATCCCACATACACTTACCCTTAGCCACCGCCATTTGACCTTACACCAGGGAAAGATAAAACTCCCAAAGCTCCTAATCAAGATGAGATGGCTAAAATAATGAGGAGCCTTGAGCAGAGCTTAAAGAATATGCAAGGCTTAAACGGGCATAAAAGTGTCTCTTATACTGATCTGTTCATATTCCCTCACGTGCACCTACCCATGGGATTTAAAATGCCAAAGTTCGAAAAGTATGGTAGGCACGGCGATCCCATTGCTCACTTGAAAAAGTATTGTAATCCGTTGAGTGGGGCCGGCAAAAAAAAAGAGTTGTTGATGGCGTAGGCATTGCCTCAGAGTGGTATATGGACCAAGACGTCTAACGATGGCACATTTGGGACGATCTTACCAGAGATTTTGTAAGGCAAATTCAATACAACATCGACATCGTACCAGACCGGAATTCCTTGGAAAATTTATAGAAGAAACCCTCGAAAAGCTTCAAAGATTATGCTATTAAGTGGCGCGAACAGGCATCGAGGGTGAAACCCCCCATGGATGAAGTAGAAATGGTCACTGTCTTCCTTCGGGCCCAAGAAGTAGATACTTCCAAAATATGATGTCGGCCATGGCAAACCTTTTGCACAGGCAATCAAAATTGGTGAAATGGTAGAGAACAGTTTGAAAACAGACAGGATTTTGAGTGAGTCGGCCATCAGAGCAACCTCCCAAGCCATTCAAGGGGGGTCTGGAGGAATGGCCAAAGGTAAAAAGAAAGAGGAAACGGTTATGGCAGCATCAGGGGGAAGAAGATATCAAGCTCCTAAACCTGTGTTTTTTGAAAGAACCCCTCGACATTATTACCCTCATCATGATATGGATTATACTTCTCCACCTTATGCGATCATGAAAGCTCAACCCTTCGGTCGACCGCAACCACATGCCAATAGAAATCAACCTCCATTCCCAAGACATCATCCTCCCCACCAGAACCACTATAATCCTCGACCTCCGCAGAATAACTTTCGTCCTAGGGAACCACCCAGAAGACCAAACTTTACACCAATCAGTGAACCGTACTCCAGTCTGTTCCCGAAGCTTGTTTAAATGAATTTGCTGCAGCCCATACCCCAAAACAGGCAAAACCCAGAATCACCATCTTATCAGCGGGGCGTCCGATGTGCTTATCACTCAGGACCTGAGGGACATGATACGGAAAATTGTTGGACATTGAAGAGAGCCATGGAAGACTTGATAAAGCAGGGGAAGATAGTACTGAGGGACGAGGAGGTCCCAAATGTGACCAACAATCCTTTGCCAGCCCACAATAACGGACCCGTGATTGGGATGATCTGCGAGGATAAAGAGTTCGATCGGGCGTTAAAGGCCATCATTGCTATTACTGATATAGAACGAAAACCAAAGGTTGCTTCAACGCAAGATAAAGGGGATAAGAAAAACAAAGCCACCAAGGCGGAGCCGGAAAGGAAAGCTAAAGCCAAAACATAAGCGATACCTCCAAAGGATGGAATTCTCTATATCCCGCAAGGCCATCAAAAAAAGAAGCTAATTGTGAACCCTCCAAAGAAAGTGGAAGTGAAAAAAGGAATGCAAGTGTACGTACCCAAGCAAGCCTATGTGGTGTGGGGGACAATCAAACCACCTCGGCTGAGTGAGCCAGTGGTTATTGGACGCATACCACAGAAGCCTGTAACCAACCCTGCTGCAGTACCATGGAACTACCATCAGACGGTGGTTACATATAAAGGGAAAGAGATCTTGGGAAGGATTTCAGAAAATGTTCCTGCCGAAAAGTACTCAAATATAGAGGAGGTAAACAATGCTACAAAAGGGCGTTTCCCGCCTAAGAAACCCGTCAGTGCTGAGGAAGCGGAAGTCTTCTTTCAAAAGATGAAAATGGCTGACTACGAGGTGGTCGATCAGTTGCGGAAATGTCCTGAACAAATGACTTTACTGTCATTACTGTTGAAATCCCCTGAGCATCAAAAAGTGTTTATGAAAACTCTGAATGAAGCCTATATGCCGGATGAAACTTTGGTAGAACAACTTGAATGAATGGAGGAAAGATTTTTTGCCGTCAATCAAATCTCTTTCAGCAAAAATGACTTGCCTCCAGCGGGAGCTGCTCACAACAAGGCCTTGCACCTGACTGTCAAGTATGAAGGATATTATGTTAAGCGAGTCATGGTAGATGGAAGCTTGGGTGTTGATATTTTCCCACTCTCCACACTGCAATGTATGGAAATCGTGACCGGAAGAATTCGTCCCAACAATGTCTGTGTGAGAGCCTTTGACGGCATCAAAAGAGATACCATCGGGGAAATCGACTTAATCTTGACCATCAGACCGGTGGATTTCGAGGTGACTTTCCACGTGCTGGATATGGATACATCTTATAATTTTCTTCTGGGAAGGCCTTGGATCCATGCCGCTGGAGCCGTGCCTTCCACTCTCCATCAAATGGTAAAATTCAAATATGAGGATCAGGAAATCGTGATCCATGGAGAAGACGAGCAGTCAATCTATCGGGACCCATCTGTCCCATGCTTAGAAGCCAGGGAGGGTAGTGAGCACATAGTCTACCAAGCATTTGAAGTTGTGGTGGCGGATCAGCGTGAGGAAGGAAACCCTTGCCCTCAACCTTTCTTGTCCAATGCCTCGATCATGGTGGTAAAGGAGATGATCAGACATGGTTTCAAGCCGGGAAAAGGCCTTGGAAAGTCTCTGCAGGGCATATCTGAGCTGGTGACTTTGACTACGACTAAAAAGTTCTTCGGGATAGGCTTCCGCCCTACCCCAGATGATGTAAAATGGGCAGATGAGAGAAAGAAGGAAGGATGGGTCTTGCCACAGCCATTGCCACATCTGTATGAGACCTTTGTCAAACCTAAGTATAGTGAAGAAGAAGACGATGATGTTTTCACAGCTGAAGAAATTGAAGAGATATGTGGGGGCAATGAGAAAAGTACTCTGCAAAACCCACATGGTTCAACCAGGAGAGGGCACTAGCATCGCTGAGGTGTTGTACATAGGACCAAGCGCAAAGCTTCAAAATTGGAAGGCTACGCCATTTCCGATCAGGCGGGAGTCTCGGTAGACCTATCCTGCTACTTTTTCTGCATCCCGAGTTATTCCAGGGTGTAACTCGGGTGTTTCTTTTAGTTTCCTTTCTTCAAATTCCCAATGTAAAACCTGTTATCTTCCCAAATTCCAAGAAATGAAATCAATATTTCATCGTTCATTTTCTCCTTATTTTTTCTGATTCTTTTTATTTTTCTTCTTTTATTTCTTTTTTCAGTTATAATAATGCGACATTAAATAACATGACATGCTTGCGGACTTCATGCCCAGATCCAAACACATTGTCTAATTGTGAAATAATGAACCAAGAACCGGAATATGATGAAGAAGAGGCTTTTAGGAAAATAAATCGAGAACTAAAACAATTCGAGAACAAACCTAAGCCAAATTTGAATGACACTGAGCCGGCTAACTTAGGAACTTCTGAGGAAATCCGGGAAACTAAAATAAGCATTCACACAGATAAGAAAACCTGAGATGCAATAATCCAACTCCTGTTTGAGTTTAAAGATGTGTTTGCTTGGTCGTATGACGACATGCCAGGGTTGAGTGTTGATTTAGTGGTGCATATATTGCCATTTACCCCGATTGCCCTCCGGTCTAGCAAAAACGAAGAAAGTTCAAAACTGACATCAGTGATAAGATCAAAGAAGAAATCACGAAACAATTGAAAGGAGGGGTAATTCGGGTGGTTCAGTACACTACATGGTTGGCTAATGTAGTCCCAGTTCCCAAAAAAGATAGGAATACCCGGGTGTGTGTAGACTACAGAGATTTGAACAAGGCAAGTCCTAAAGAAACCTTCCCTTTGCCCAACATCCACATCCTTGTTGATAACTGCGCCAAACATGAGATATAGTCCTTTGTGGATTGCTACGCAGGATATCACTAGGTGTTGATGGATGAGGAAGACGTAGAGAAAACGACCTTCACCATACCCTGGGGTACATACTATTACCGAGTTATGCCGTTTGGGCTGAAGAATGTTGGAGCGACCTATATGAGGAGCATGACCACCATTTTCCATGATATGATACATCAGGAGATAGAGGTGTATGTGGACGACTTAATCATCAAGTCCTGAACTGAGGATGACCACGTTCGAGATTTGAGAAGGTTCTTTGAACGATTGCGCAAGTATGATTTGAAACTTAACCCGGCTAAATGTCTATTTGGAGTTCCGTCGGGCAAACTTCTAGGCTTCATAGTTAGCAGGAGATATCGAGTTAGACCCAACAACATAAAGTCTATCCGGGATTTGCCTCCTCCAAGAACTAAGAAGGATGTGATGATTTTGTTAGGCAGATTAAACTATATCAGCCGGTTCATTGCGCAATTGACTTCAACATGTGAGCCCATATTCAAGTTGTTGAAGAAAGATGCAGCAATCAAGTGGATAGATGAATGTCAAGAAGCTTTCGACAAGATCAAAGAATATCTGTCAAATCCTCCAGTCTTGGTCCCACCAGAGCCAGGGAGACCTCTTTTCTTGTATCTGACAGTATTGCAAAATTCTTTCGGCTGTGTCCTCAGGCAACACGATGTAACTGGAAAGAAAGAGCAGGCAATTTATTACTTGAGCAAGAAGTTCACCAGTTATGAATCTAAATACAGTCTGTTGGAGAGAACGTGTTGTGCTTTGACGTGGGTCGCTCAAAAGTTGAGACATTATCTTCAAGCCCACACTACCTACCTCATAACCAGGTTGGATCCTTTGAAGTACATATTCCATAAACCGATCCCCACTGGGAGACTAGCAAAATGGAAAATCTTGCTTACTGAATTTGACATAGTCTATATCACTCGCACGGCAATGAAAGCCCAGGCATTGGCAGATCATTTGGTTGAAAACCCAGTTGACGAGTAATACAAACCGTTGAGCACATACTTCCCAAATGAGGAGGTAAATCCAATAGAAGCAATCTCTGAGGACACTCGTGCTTGGAAAATGTTCTTTGACGGAGCAGTAAATGCTAGAGATGTAGGAATTGGGGCAATCTTGATCTCACCCATTGGTCAGCATTACCCGACTACGGCCAGGCTTCGGTTCTTCTGCACGAACAATACTGCTGAGTATGAAGCCTGCATCATGGGCATGAACATGGCAATTGACCAAGACGTCGAAGAGTTATTAATCATGAGGGATTTTGATCTGATTATCTGGCAAGCCTAGGGAGAGTTGGAGACTCTAGATGCTAAGCTCATTCCTTATCGGCAATATGTGGAAGATCTCAACAAGCGGTTCAAGTCGATAGAATTCACGTACATTCCTCGGTGTCACAATGAATTAGCTGATGCCCTTGCCACTCTGGCTTCAATGTTGCCTTACCCAGGCAATTCACATATTGATCCTCTGGAGATCCAAATCAAGGAAAAGCATGGTTATCGTAACACGGTTGAGGCGGAGCCAACCATCCAGCCGTGGTACCACGACATTAAAAGGTTTTTGAAAATGCAAGAATACCCTGAGCAAGCTACTGGAGATCAGAAGAGAACCATCAGACGGCATGCAAGTGGTTTCTTTTTGAGTGGTGACGTCTTGTATAAAAGGACCCCGAACCTCAACTTGTTGAGATGTGTTGACGCCGAGGAAGTCAGAAGAATTATGCACGAAGTACACGCAGGAGTGTGCGGACCTCATATAAATGGGTATGTTTTGGAAAATAAAATCCTTCGGGCAGGATATTATTGGATAACCATGGAGAAGGATTACTTTAGCTTTGTCCGAAATTGCCATCAGTGTCAGGTGCACGGTGATTTGATTCATGCACCACCAACCGAACTGCATCCTATGTCAGCACCCTGGCCATTCGTTGCTTGGGGCATGGACGTCATTGGACCAATCAAGCTGAAAGCCTCAAAAGGACATAGATTCATAATGGTTGCTATTGACTACTTCACGAAGAGGGTTGAAGCCACCACTCTTAAGTCAGTCACCAAGAAAGATGTGGTAGACTTTGTGCATTCTAATCTTATTTTCCGCTTTGGCATTCCTACAACTATCATTACCGACAATGCTGCGAACTTGAATAGTTGTTTGATGGGAGAGGTATGCGAACAATTCAAGATAACGCATAGAAACTCTACTCCCTAATGGCCCAAAGCCGATGGTGCCGTCGAAGTAGCAAACAAGAACATCAAGAAGATTCTGAGAAAGATGATTCAGGGCTCCAAACAATGGCATGAAAAGCTGCCTTTTGCATTACTTGGATATCGTACCACAGTACATACATCGGTCGGAGCAACCCCATACTTGTTGATCTATGGAACTGAGGTTGTTATACCTGCAAAGGTAGAAATTCCTTCACTCCGGATAATCGTTGAATCAGAAATTGAGGACAGCGAGTGGATCAAGACTTGGCTGGAGCAGTTTTTATTAATCGATGGAAAACGAATGGCCGCGGTTTGTCACGGACAGTTGTACCAACAAATAATGGCCCGCGCCTGTTGATATCCAATTTTTCCCTATGTATTTTATACTCAAAATACTTTTAAAATAGCATGTGTATGCATATATAAGCATCCCCAAATGTTTTGGTGTTTTTCCAAAATTTTTAAAGATTTTTAAAACCAATTTATGGCCTATTTTGTACTATAAAATCCAATAATTATTCC
>MU720751.1:0-11843 GCA_026770625.1 Nicotiana glauca
CATGATTTGAGTATGTTCAGACTGCCCATCATTGGTGCGTGGATTATGCAAGTTGTGGCTTAGGCCTATGATGAGTTGTCATATCACCCGAGTGGTGCGTTCAATTCGAGGTGATCATTGGAGTCATTAGTAAATGCGAACTGATGTGATTTTGGCTGGTTAGAGGATTTATATCGAGGTTGGGCTCAGAAATCTGATGTGGTATCAGTCAAAAAGGAAGTGGTTTCATGAATGGTTGATCTGAGAAATGGTTACGGGTTGCTATGTGTTTCATTATCATTGATAAGATATGAAGTGTTGGAATGGAGCTTTAGCTAATAAGAGGTTTCTATCGGTATATGGTTGTTGTGGACAGCTGCTGTGAACAGAAGTTATCATTGTAGGTGCTGGATTATGTGGTATATCATGTGATTTCATTTGAGGATGCGAGTATGGGTTATTATAGCTGGTTCGGGACTATTCAAAGTATAGGTGCGAGGTTTGATCTTGTTGATGGTTTCAGAAGTGGAAAATTAGTTCTGTGAATTATGGGCTAGACTGGATTGGGCAATTTCAGCCATGTTGTGTTGTCGGATCTATAAGAGATAGGGTGACGTGGGATCACCCCGGGTATATGCCTGGTAAGGCTGTTCAGTTCTTGGTTGGCTTCTAGGATAACTCTGGGCACGCTCAAGGACGAGCGTTTATTTAAGTTGGAGAGGATGAGACGACCCATCCTATTATCATGTGAGTTACCGCCCCGTTTACCCCATGTTATGTCGTTCTATGTTTCAATATCAGTATTTGAGTTGATCGGATAGAATTGAATTGGTTTTGGTTGGAAATGAGGCACATAGTCTCTTTGAAGGAAGCTTGTTTTGGAAAAAGTCAACCGGAAGTTGACTATATAGTTAGAAGGCTCGGATGTGAATTCCGGTGATTTGGTTAGCCCTGGGAGGTGATTTGTGACTTAGGAGTGCGATCGGAATTGATTTTGGAGGCTCGGTGTAGAATTAGGCTTGAATTGGCGAAGTTTGAATTTTGGCGAATTCCGGTTGATAGGTGAGATTTTGATCCGAGGGTCGGAATGGAATTCCGAGAGTTGCAGTAGCTTCGTTAGGTGATTTTGGATATGTCTGCAAATTTTCAGGTCATTCGGACGTCGTTTGGTCGGGTTTTTGATCGAATGTGCAATTCGGAAGTTTTTAAGAAACTTAGGCTTTGATTTGATGAAAATTGAGGATTTTGATTGTTAACGATGGCGTTTTGATGATTCGAGCAAGTTTGAATGAGGTAATAGATCATATCTGTGCTTTTGGTTGAGGTCCCGAGGGCCTCGGGGTGATTTCGGATGGCTAACGGGAATTTTTGAGTTAGAAAATGCAGCAGAAAATTGCAGAGAACTTTTGTTCTATGCGATCGCAGAGAGGTTCATGCGATCGCATAGAAGGTTTTGGAGGGGTCACAAATTTTCTCTATGCGATCTCATAAAGGGTCCTGCGATCGCATAGGTGTGGGAATTTGGTCACTGCGTTCGCATTCAAGGGGTTACGACCGCGTAGTGCAATTTTGGCCTGGGGTCCTTGGCAGCATTCATTCTATGCGAACGCAGAGGCATTGGTGCGATCGCATTGAAGGGGGAGAGGCAGTGCTCTGCGATCGTAGAGCTTTTCATGCGATCGCATAGAAGGAGCTACAGTGGTCCGGACAGAATGTTAAAAATATTTCAGTCGCGAACCCAAGCTCATTTCTACCATTTTTGGACGAGCTTGGGAGCTTTTGTCGAGGGTTTTGAAGGGTTTTCACTGGGAATCGATTGGAGGTAAGTTTTAGGAGTTAAATACATGATTTTATTGAAGAATCTTCCTGGAAATTTATGAAAACATAGCCAAATCATATGAAATTAGGGCTTGAGATTTAAATTGTAAAATGGTGATTTGAGGGGTCAAATGAATTCCGATTTTTGTGAAATTGGTATGAATAGACTCGTGGCGAGATAAAGAACATTTTGATGTAAAAATTTCTAGATTTCACTTTTTCTCGAGTCTTTTCGATTGGGTTATATCCCCTTAGCATATTGTAATGCATTCGCTCCGATTTTGGTTAGATTCGACGCGAGTGGAGGCCGGTTTGAGGAGCAAAGGCGTCGCAGGCTAAAGTTTTCGCCAGTTCGAGGTGAGTAATACTTGTGAATGATATCCTGAGGGTTTGAAACCCCGGATTTGCACGTCATAGTGCTGTATTGTGGTGACTTGCACGCCAGGTATGAGCGTGGGGTAGAGCATCGTTGGGGATTGTGACTTGGTCCGTCCCGGTTGTTGATTTTACTGCGTGATTGATTGAAAACTACTTGCTGATATCATGATTTGGGCTGATTGCCATGTTTTAGGCTTCGTGCCGATTATTTGAATCCTTCAGGGATTGATATCACTGTTTTTGCATTAAGTTGCATATTATTTGATCTCGGTCCAAGGTTCTAAATATTGTTTTGCAAACTCAGTCATCTTTCTAAGATTTTAAAACTTAAATGATATTTTCTGACGTTTTGAGCTGAGAACTGCTATTTTAATATTTCCCAAGGGGCTTATGTGCGTTGCTGGACTGAACATGGATCGGGCTGCGCACCGCAGCAGTGTTATGTGTGCATTTCTGGACTGAGATATGGATCGGGCTGCACGCCGCAGCAGTATATACATATACATGTATGGATCGGACTGCACGCCGCAGTAGTATATTATATGGATCGGACTGCACGTCGCAGTAGTATATTATATGGATCGGACTGCACGCTGCAGTAGTATATTATATGGATCGGACTGCACGCCGCAGTGATATATTATGTGGATCGGACTGCACGCCGCAATATTATAGCGTTTGGGCTGTAGAAGCCCCTCCGGAGTCTGTACACACCCCCAGTAAGCGTAGGGTACCCAAATGGATCGGGCTACGCGCCGTAGCGGTCATGTGCATTGCATTGCATTCATGCATTGGCTTCTGGTTGTATTACGTGGCATGACATCTAGCACTCATACATTATTGGCATACATGTACTACTTGCCTTGATGACCAGATACCCAGTGTAAATTGCTAAAGGAGTGCTGAGCCCGAGGGGCTGATTTGTGTGCGGACTTGCACTACTTGATATCGTATTAATGTATTTAACTGTCAATAATGAAAGAAAGAGATATTTTCAAAAGAGGTTTTAACATGAGCCAGATATGTTATAAAGGATTTTCATGAAAGTACTGTTGTCTAAAAAGTGTCGTTCTGTATTTTATAACATGAGATAGTGCTCTTACGTGGTTTCTTTCTTCTCAGCATTATCCGCTCTTATTACCACTGAGTTAGAAGTACTCACTTTACTCCCTGCACCTCGCGTGCAGTTGCAGGTATTGTTCACCCGGTAGCGGGTTAGTAGCGGATTGAAGGTATTGCTATCGTAGCTAAGCAAGGTGACCGCCGGCATTCGTGGCACCGAGATTCTTCTTCTTCTTGATTTTCAGATTTTACTCTATGTATTATAGACTTTAAAATTGTAATAAAGCCCCTCCTAGATGCTCGTGACTTGTGACACCCCGGTCGGACTGAGTTGGGCTATAATGTTGATAATTAATATTTTTTAAGTTGCATTTTCCATCTATTTATGTTTAGTAAGTGTTAAAGAAATGAATTGGGTTAGTTGGCTGGCCTTGTCTTCACGAGAGGCGCCATCACGGTCGGGTATGGAGATTGGGTTGTGACAAAGCCCCTCTGATGACGAGCAGTTAATGAAAGTGGTATAGTTGAGTATCATAAACTCTATAATCTACGCAAGGATATGAATATTTATTTGCACGTGCTCTTCTATATTTTAGTATTATTTGAATGTGCCCGTGAATATTTTTACCTATTCTTTGTATTTACAGGAGTTATATTTCCCAAACATTTGGTTTATCCTTATGTTACCATCCAAACAAGTGATGTTCAGCATCTTAGAGGTGAGTATCTTTTCATTAGTTTGGAAAATCTAGATTATTAGTGTTGTGGGTTACTAGAATGGTCAAAAATTGTACTGACAATCCCTGCTACATGAATGCTACTTTCCTTGCTTTTGATCTAATATATTTATCTAGGACTACCTCTGTTGCTTGCTCGCTTTCTTTAATTTTTTCTTGTTCTCTGTTTTTTGTACATTGGACTCATATTATAGGTTGCTAAATATGTTAAGTTTTCTAATGAAATCTTTCATGACTTTAAATGTCTTATGGTGTAATGGTGTCTAGAGGTATGACATATACTATGCTACAAGTCTAACTTCAATGGGTTATTAAATATCATATAATAACTTTTAGTTGATCTTCTTAGACACGCATGTGACAAATTCTGGAACTAATTCTCTATGTTTAATATGAACATGTTAATGTATGAATTTATTCACCAATCCCATTGTGACATGGTTGAAAACACTGACCATATGGAGATGTTAACTAGACAATTTTTGGTAGACGTTAACATTTAGACAACTGTTTGTTTTGTCTACTACAATGTTTAATTGACATGCCATCCTGAAATGAAATGTGAATCATGAGAAAAAAAATGCTCATTGTTAGATCTAGGTTGAATCTTTTCTGTTTAGTGCTGTTATCATTGAGACATGAGAGGTTGTGGTCTTTACCGACGAGGTATAAGTATGTGCTGAATTCCATTAAAGTGCTCTTTAGCTTTAATCTTTCTTTAGTCTCCTTTATCTTTTGACCGATGAATGGCTTTGGTCATTTTAAACGAGTAATTAGCTGAAATATATTTTGCTGCAGGTATCAAGGATATCGCTATATTGATTCTTGTGGAGTCATGCGAAGATAAGAGTTGCTAAGGTAAATTTTGAAGCTTAGCAGCAATAAAAATGGGAAATTTTTTTTCTTTTTTAAGTTCAAGAATAAATATGTACTATCTCCTCTAATCCTTTCTGTTACATTAGGAAATACTTTATATTCCTAAATGGCTAGCTGCACATGTTCTTGCTATCTATTTTAACTATTTTCTAGGTGTATTTTAACTATAGGCAGAATCACAACTTGGACATCAAAGTTCTTATCGTATGCTGGGAGAGTTATGTTGATTAAAAGTATGTTATTCTCAATCCAGACATTCTGGTCCCAAGTTTTCATTATGCCGAAGAAGATTATAAAGGAGGTGGTGGCAATCTACTGAAAATTCTTATGGAGAGGAGAGGCAAATGAAAAAAACAAGGCATTGGTTGCTAGGGAGACATTGTGCCAACCCAAAACTGCAGGTGGAGTGAACTTTGTTGATGTAGAAATCTAGAACAGAGCTGCAGTATGTAAACAGCTCTAGAACGTGTGTAAGAAGAAGGACAAAATGTGGGTGAAATGGCTTCATGCATATTATGGGAAAACGAGATAAATTTGGGAAGCTAAGTGTACACAAGCTTCTTGGATAGTACAAAAAATATTAAAGGCTCACAGATGTCACGACCCAAACCCACGCTCCGGTCGTGATGGCGCCCAGAACACTGCTAGGCAAGCCCGACCATTATTCAATACTTAACCCAATTTAACAAAATAGCGGGAAGAAATATCAATTTAAGTCAAGATCAAAATACTGAAGAAAATTTAACAAAATACACAATGTAATCCCACTAGGACCCGGTGTCACGAATCTGAGCCTTTAGAATATAGAATATCATCCTGGTACATAGTAGATCTAAGTCTGATAATGCGGAAATAAAAGGATCGGATAGAAGGGAGAAGATCAATGGTTGCGAACTCGGTGCAGCTACCTCGATACTCCCGCTAAGCTCAACCTGCTGAACTGCTGGATCTACTCAGCCTGATACTGCCCTGGATCTGCACACAAGGTGCACGGAGTAAAGTGAGTACTTCGACCCAGTGAGTAATAAAAATAACTACAGTCCGAAGATAAGAAAATCCAGTAAATACACAAAGTAAGCTAAAATCCAAATATACAGCAACATATGGAACTGAGCAGCTAAACAACAGTATAAATACAAATACATGAATGTCATGCAATGCATATGATGGTACATTCCAGTACCCACTACGGCGTGCAGCCCGAGCCATCCATATTTATTTATCGTCGACGGAGCTCATTGGGGGTGTATACAGACTCCGGAGGGGCTCCTACAGCCCAAGCGCAACATCTTGGTCGGTCATTGTTACCTGACCGGTCAGCCATTGTTACCTGACCAATTTATATCACACAGTGCCATTGTTACCACTGTTCCAAGTATATATTACAGTGTCATTATTCAACCCGTCGCCTTATGAGTTACCACCCTGTTTCCCCCAAAATATGCTTCTCTATATTTCAATATTAGTATTTGAGGTGATCGGGTAAAATTGGATTGATTTTAGATGGAAATGAGACACTTAGCCTCTTAAAGAGAAGCTTGTTTTGGAAAAAGTCAACCGAAAGTTGACTATTTGGTTAGGGGGCTCGGATGTGAATTTCGGTGATTTGGTTAGCTTCGGGGGATGATTTGTGCCTTAGGAGCGCGATCGGAATTGAATTTGGAGGTCCGGTGTAGAGTTAGGCTTGAATTGGCGAAGTTTGAATTTTGGCAAATTCCGGTTGATAGGTGAGATTTTGAACCGAGGGTCGTAATAGAATTCCGAGAGTTTTTGTAGCTTCGTTAGGTGATTTTGGATATGTGTGCAAAATTTCAGGTCATTCGGACATCGTTTGGTCATGTTTTTGATCGAATGCGAGTTTCGGAAGTTTTGGTTGAACTTAGGCTTTGATTTGAGGAAATTTGATGGTTTTAGTATTGTTGGATGTGTTTTTATGATTGGAACAAGTTTGTATAATATTTTAGGAGGTTTTGGCATTTTTGGTTGAGGTCCCGGTGGCCTCGGGGTGATTTCGGATGGCTAACGGGAACTTTTGAAGTTGGAAAATCTCATAATAGACGAAATTGTAAATGAGTGTGCAGAAGACCTCACTTTAAACGATCATATCTCCCGTATAAAGATCTGTGTGACCCACAACCTATCAAATTAAAGCCCTTTGAGTCTAGTTTCTAACGCATGAAACCTTCAGTCATTTGAAGGTGTATACAGGAAGTTATGACCATTTCACTGGTATGGTGTCAGAGCGCGCAAAGAGCGCGCGAAGTCGCGCGTTTCGCGCGTCTGAGGCAGAATGCTCGGCAAAAACGCGCGAACTATGCAAAAGTTCGCGCGCCTGGAGCGTTTTTAAGTACCTAAGGACGGGAAATGACATAACTTGAGTCATTTCTCAAGCCTAGGGCTTCCCCAACACCCCCAATTCGACCAAGGCATCCAATTGCACTCCTAAGGTAAGCTTTTAAGTGTGTTTTCATGGTGATTTCACTTCTCAATCACTAGTTACAACATGATTTTGATTGGATTTCATAGGATTTCTTCAAAATCTCAAGAACACCCCAAAGTTGTCTTTCAAGATTTGGTCTACGAGAGGTTTGTCTATCATCTTTAACTACTCTATGGTAATTTTTTATTTATGATATATACATTAGAACTCATGGGATGATGACGGAAGAACCATAAGTGCCTAACCTAGGTTGTGTTGGTTATAGAGATTGTGAAATGGTTTGATTAAGGAGGTTGATAGTTGGATATGAATGAATGGTCATACATATGTTGTTGGAAGTTATAAATTGGTTAGGAATGATGGTGGAGTAAATTCGTTGGTTAATGGTGATAGTTGGATGAACCAATACTATAGTTAGGAGGTGTGAATATCTATGCCTACAAGGTGCTTGATAATATGCCTAAATGGCATAAGTTATGGAGTTTATTACCAATATTGGCCCTATTGAATGTTGTATTGTAGATTGAAGTTACATAACGGTATTGGATCATTGTAGTAGCATTAAGGGACGAATTTCAGATATATATGGGTTACAACCCCGTCTTTTAGAAATCGAACTTCATCGATGTTTGTGTGATTTTTGGTAGATTCGCCGCACGATGAGGCCAATTTGAGAGGCAAGGGCATAGCGAGCTAGAAGTGAGTAATAGATTTAAATGTTGTTCTAAGGGTTTGAAACCCCGGGCTTTCACATCGTAATGCTATATTGAGGCATGACACGCATTCCACGACGAGTGCGGGGTCGGATGCTATTGGGGATTGTGACTTGGTCCATCCCGTGTGATGTTTATACTATACTGATGATTGATACACATACTTTATTGATATTACTGGGCTTGATGCCATGTTTGGGGCCTTGCGCCGACTTGTAAAATCCTTCGAGGATTTATATTACCGCTTAGCATGATTTGCATATCATCTAACTTCAGTCCAAGGTTTTAAATGCTGTTTTGCAAACTCAACCATAAATTCTAAGCGTTGAAAACTTAAATGATATTTTAAATGTATTTCGGGCTGGAAACTTCTATTTTGTAAATGCCCAAGGGGCGTACTATATTATTTTCTGGACTGAGTATAAAGTGACCTGAAATAGTGGTAACAATGACACTGTATCCTATACTTGAAATAGTGATAACAATGACACTGTAATATATACTTGGAACAGTGGTAACAATGGCACTGTGTGATATAAATTGGTCAGGTAACAATGGTTGATCGGTCAGGTAACAATGACTAACCAAGATATTGCGCTTGGGCTGTAGGAGCCCCTCCGGAGTCTGTATACACCCCCAGTGAGCGCCGTCGACGATAAATAAATATGGATGGCTCGGGCTGCACGCCGCAGTGGGTACTGGAATGTACCATCATATGCATTGCATGGCATTCATGTATTTGTATTTATACTGTTGTTTAGCTGCTCAGTTCCATATGTTGCTGTATATTTGGATTTTAGCTTACTTTGTGTATTTACTGGATTTTCTTATCTTTGGACTGTAGTTATTTTTATTACTCACTGGGTCGGAGTACTCACTTTACTCTCTGCACCTTGTGTGCAGATCCAGGGCAGTATCATGCTGAGTAGATCCAACAGTTCAGCAGGTTGAGCTTAGCGGGAGTATCGAGGTAGCTGCACCGCATTCGCAGCCATTGATCTTCTCCCTTCTATCCGATCATTTTATTTCTGCATTATCAGACTTAGATCTACTATGTACCAGGATGATATTCTGTATTCTAGAGGCTCAGATTCGTGACACCGGGTCCTAGTGGGATTACATTGTGTATTTTGTTAAATTTTCTTCAGTATTTTGATCTTGACTTAAATTGATATTTCTTCCCGCTATGTTGTTAAATTGGGTTAAGTGTCGAATAATGGTCGGGCTTGCCTAGCAGTGTTCTGGGCGCCATCACAACCGGAGCGGGGTTTGGGTCGTGACAACAGATATGTTAAACAAGCTGGAATGACAATGGAAGAGTTTAACAGTATAGAGCAATTCTCAACAAAAGACATGTATAAGAAGTTGATGGGAGATATACCGAAGGTGGAATGGAGGAAATTGGTGTGTAACAATCAAAGTGCTCCTAAGTGGCAATTCATACTATTATTGGCAGCACATAAAAGATTATACACAAGAGATAGATTAAAGAAGTGGGGAATAATACAAGATGCAACCTGCCCTATGTGTGGAGCTGTTGATGAGAGTATTGCACATCTATTTTATGAATGCAACATATCGAGAGAAGTTTGGCAAAAATTTCTACAATGATAGGGAATCCTAAGATAAGCTATGAAATGGGATGATGAGATAAAATGGGCTATACTGCACCACAACAGGAGGAATGTGACTGATGAAGTATATAGGATGACAATAGCTGGAAGTGTGTATCAGATATGGCAAGAAAGGAGTATGAGAGTATTCCAACATAAACAAAGGCCAGCGAAGCAGATTGTAAGAGTGATTATACAAGAGATCTTTGTTAAGGCGAGTATAAACGTGAAGATAAGGAAGAAGCTGCAGAATATGAATTACTACCCATGAGAAAATGTAAGCTTGATGAAATAGTGCACATGAAAGATAGGAAAGATAGGAAAAGGTAGTACTGAAGGTTAGGACTATGTCTAACCCAGTGATGTGATTATGTTTTTTGTTTCTCTTGAGCTGTATGCTATTTTTTTGGTGAATAAAGATTTAATTACCAAAAAAAAAAACTATCAATCCTCAAACAACACATAAAGAGAGACTCGGCATGCAAAGAAATACAAGGATTGTGAAATGTGTTTGTGCAGTATTAGCTTAGTAAAATGATTCAATCGTATTTGTTGTTTTTGTACTAATATAATTGTATAATTTTAGTCATGTTGTCGCCATTCTACAAGCAAGACATCATGTAATGTCTTTGTTTTGTGTCTTTAACCAAATTTGGAGGGTAATTTATTTCTTTTGCTGTGTGTGAAATTAAACATTATTTTAATTATGACTTCGTGTTGATGCAATGTATAGTACTTCACTGTCCCGAGCCTACAACAGTTGTTTTCATAGGTTTGTTTGTAGATAGGTATTTTATCAAAAAATTTACTGTAACAGAAAAAGTTAGCATTTTTTCTGATTTCTAAAATGTTTATTATTGGCAGATTTTAACTTTCTCCCAATGCCGATAAAACCCTCCCCATTTCAAAATAAACTAATTAAATTTTGGATATGATGCTAGAAATTAAGCATAGAAGCTAAGATATTCAATAAGGTTTTTTGATGTTTGTGTGTAATACATGATAACACTTTAATATTTAGATACAAAGACCAAATTTGCATATGAAGAAACGAGTGGTACACCAGGCATTTTGGTATTTTAGTGTAGAAGAACTTTTGTCATGAAACTTCAGGGTACCAAACCATGATTTGATAGGAATTGAGTTTATATTTTTCAATTAATAATATTGAGAAGTCTTTTGGAATTCTTAATATCTGAAAAGAAAACTTTATGCTTGACTTCAAGATTTTGTGTCCTCTCTAATCTGAGGTTAAATGTTGATAGCAACAACCTAAGAAAAGCACTCTTAAAAATTATTTGTAGCGCACTGTGCTTGGTTGACTTACAAGTATGTCCAAGGAGCACTTCTCCTTGGCTCTTATTTTAAGCCTGTCTATTATTTTAGGCTCTTAGCTACGGGGCATTTTCCCTTGACTGTACAATTTTTGAAGTGTCTTTTAATAAGCTTCATTCAACATTAATTATTGACTTCATTTGTTTGCCTAAGTGCGTTGGTTATTCACTCGGTGGTATAAGCCTCATTCTCTCTTTATCTAGAAGCTGATGAGAGTTTAGAGGTTGTTGAATGAATTGCATATTAATTTGTAAACTGAAAGTAAGATCTCGACTATTGCTAACGAGTCAAATATGTAATTTATATATATTGTTTCTTACATACTTTAATTTCACATAGCATATTTTTCATTTTTACTTTCTGTAAATTCGTACTGAATTATTTTCTGCCTTGGTTAGGTCATGCAACAGGTTCTAATATTTGTATCAATTACGACAAGCAAGCGAGGTACAAAAACAAAGCTTTGTTGACCTTCAACATTGATGGATCACATATTAACATGTAAATAGGTCTGTTATGCAGCTAAAGGGTGCACCATATACAAAACAACTAAACATCCTGTAGCAGATATGTTGTCAACTTTCAGACGTCATGTAAAGTATGGTTTCTTAACGCAGAGTACAAAGTCTTTGTAAGTGAGATTAAATCTCCTCCTGTGTTGTTGTATTTAAACCGGGACTTAGGTAACATTTTACTAGCCTGAAGCCTGGTTATAGGATATAGATCGCTCTTACTAAGAAAGACGAGGCACTACGAAAATAAATACTTTGTAAGTTTCAGTTTACCGAATGTAAATGCCTAATTTTTGCTTTATATATATATATATATATATATATATATATATATATATATATATATATATATATATGTGTGTGTGTGTGTGCGTGTGTGT
>MU720751.1:14549-36530 GCA_026770625.1 Nicotiana glauca
TGTGTGTGTGTGTGTGTGTGTGTGTGTGTGTGTGTTCTTATTTGTGTATGTATAGTTTCTTAGAGTTGAGTAATGGTTTGATAAATTGGGTAGGGATTGGGCTAGTGTAATTTAATTAAAATTGTGCCAAAATTAGCCCAAAATTTGAGCCCAAAGAGCCCAAATCCGGTCCAAAAGGGGGCTGCCAAGAAGACCTTAAAACGACCTAGTTTTGTCTTGAAACTACGTCATTTTGGTTAAGTGACAAGATTCAATCTCATCCACCTATCTTGATTTAATCCAACGGTCCTAGTTTTATCTTCATCCTAGGTATTTAAAGCCTAAAATTCCCAAAAATTTGCCCCATTTTTTCCATTATTTCCTCTCTCTTCTTTCCCTTTCATCACTCTCTCTTCTCTCTCCCCAAACCGCCGCCGCCGCCCCATTGCCTCCGCCGGAAATTGCCCACAGGCGGCGGCCGACCTCCAATCCGCCCCAAAATTTCACCATGTAATCTCTACCACCTCCTCTTTATATATCTCCAAACTAAATCCTTCAAAAAACTCTCAAACTCCTCGAATTTTAGATCTAAGAAACTTTCCCGTCACTTTTTTGCCCAAGTTCATGAAGTTCCGGCCACTACCACCCTAGAATACATACATCAACGGATAGAGCTCCTCAAGATCTAGCTATCGTTGTCAATTCTACCTCAAAAATCCGGCGATCAAAGTCCGGCCAAATTCCGGCGACCTCCCCGAACATCCTTTCTTGCTATACCACCATTTTTTCGGCGACTTGAATTGTTAAATGGTAAAATACTATTCTTTTTCATGGCTGATTTTTTATTACTATTTTTAATTTTCAGATTTTTATTTTTATTTATTATTAATTATTTTAGCATTAGTTTTTGAAGTTTGAAATGTTAAATTTTCTGTTTTTACACTTGTTGAAATAGTAAAATAGTTTTGTACTGATAAAAGTGAAGTAGTGAAAAATACTTAAGAGTATATGGTATTTGTTTGTTTGTTTGTTTACTTACTATCTCAAGGCTTTTTGAGTACAAAACTCAAAAGTCATTTGTTTGGTAAGAAACATAGATTTTTGGACAATTTTTAAATAAAAGTCTATCCTTGAACATCTGTCACACGTCCTTTTTAAGCTACACCCGCAAGGGCGTAAAAGAGTTTTTCCAATTAAAGGACAATTGGAACGGAATTTATTATTAAGAATTCAGAGTCGCCACTTTGGCGATTAATGGTGTCCCAAGTCACCGGTTTTAATCCGGAACCGAGAAAAAATATGACTTTGAATTATAGTCTGCGAACCAGAAATCCGGGTAAGAAATTCTGTTAACCTGGGAGAAGGGGTTAGGCACTCCCGAGTTCCGTGATTCTAGCACGGTCGCTCAACTGCTATATTTGGCTAAAGTTATCTGATTTTAATACATGTTCTAACTCATGTGTAAATTTTAACTTTTTAACCGCTTTTATCTATTTTTAATAGGAATTGCAACGTCGTAAAAATGCGTCTCGAACCACGACGCACTAGTACACTCGTGATTGTCAACACATTTTGACTTCGTTGAGATATGGATTTGGGTCACATAAATGTGCACCCATATTTAGGAAGGTAATATTAAAATACGCGCCTAAAGAAACTACGCATTTATTATCTTTAGGGAAGATCATGAAATTCGCTAAACGGTCCTCCCGAGTTTCTAAGTATTTTTTGTATAACCACTTATTAAGGGCCCCGCATTTTATATTTCATATGGCGAGGCTCGTCTCATTTTTATTTTAAGGCCGACCTAAAAGCGACTACAATTATATACTTAATTTGTCTCTAATAACAAAAGGAAACCTTAATCAATTAAAATGCTTGAGAGGTCCAACATTCCCTAATCCAATTTCACTTAATTAGGCCCATTAGCCGAATAGTAAAAAAATAGCCCATATTATAAATACCAAGAGTGAGGCATTTTGGGCTTGTGATGAAGGATTCAGGCCCAGGGCATGCCGCATGCCAACAGATTCAATTACAGGAGTAAGTAATCCTAGCTTCTTAGATATTTAACATCCCATGTCATTATAGTCATGGAAATTTGAATTCAAACTCAGTTAATAACAGATTCAATTAACAGTACAGTTTATTATTTCGAATGTTTATGTGCTTCTCCTAATGTACCCACTTGTGCAATACTTGTGATGATCAATGAAACAAAACTAAACTACATCATGCAACATGAACTCTAATTGATTTTATACCCATAAACGTGCAATCCAAAGCGAATTCTATTTTTAATATAATTATATTTATTCTAGTGTTCAGCTACATACGAAAACTTTTAGTTGATTTTTATGTTAATGCTATTACCAAAACTAATAGTTCAATTAACTACTGAATACACTTTATCCTAGGCTAATTAACAAATCAATACAAATTAATAATTATAACAGTCCAAGTCCAGTCCTAATTACAGTCCACAATCTCACTAACACAATTGAAGTATAGCTCAAATGAGTCAACTAATAAGTACAGAAAGATAATTTTCTAACTGAACAACAGCATTAAAAGTCCAAGCACAAATATGCATTTTTCATTATATAAACTTCAAAAGTGATCTTCTACATATGAACACAACTTCAACACTACTTGAGCATGGGAATATACCTGAAATTTGAAATAAAGAAGAAGAAGCGAGGTCAGCAACAATAGTCGTCAACAACAGCATATCGAAATTAATTTCACAACTCAATGTTCAACATCCAATCACTCCACAATCAAAATTTTGAAAACAGAGCATCCACATTCAGTCAAGTGAACTTGAATAGACCCAATCAACATGCAATTGAATCCAGAAATCAAACAAAAGCAGCCATTGACCCACCAGTTAACTCAACCAATCAAATTCAATTCCAATTGACTCCAAATTCTACAAGACTTCAAATATCAAACAAAAGCAAAAGAAATTCGAACTGTTTTTGATTTTTGATGTGAGTTAAAGCTGAACTGAAATTAGAATTCAAAGATGATCTAAGGAAAAGTAATCAAATAGTATTGTGTTTTGGATTTTCTCCTATATTTCTGTTTATTTTTGGATTTTTTTTTGAAGGTTTGGATTTCAAAACTAGATCTGAAAATTAAAGAGAAAGCTTTTTGGAGGGAATTTTGAAGGTTCTCTACTTGTTAAACAAGGCAAATGAATGCCTATTTATAGGCAAACTTAGGGTATAATTTCAGATTTTCATTTTACTCTTTAGTCCCTATTTTATTTCTATTTTTACCCCTTATTTTTTGACTTGTACTACAAGTAAGTACCTCTTATTTACTGAAATCTATACTAAAGCCCATTCTAGAAGGTCTTATACCCATTACAATTTCTATGTTACCCTTACTTCATTTTAAAAATTACCAAATCTGATTAAACTACCCTTTTTCCCTTTCCAAAATACCGTTAAAACATCCAGGAATTACTACCCAAACCCAACCCCATCAATTAAACCCCAATTCTTTTCCTTAGTTAAGACTGACTATGATTAACCAATTTTAACTCAGCTATAACCAATTCACAGTTGAAACAAATAATCTGAAATCAGAACAAAACAATAAAATCAGAAATTCAAAACAATTTAAACTAAATTCTATTTTCAAACTACCACATGCATGAACAATTAACATCCTTAATCTATCAATTGAACTATTTTGTTATCAAAATTAACCAATACAAATGTCCTAATCGATTTTGAAAACCCAAATAGAAATTGAACCAATCTATATCACTAAATCAAATTACATGCAAACAAACCCTAATTAAATTGATAACTAATATGAATCATTTTAATACTTGAACTATTCATTAATAAAACCGAACCAGAATCAAAGAAAAAGAAATAGAAATTAAACACATTAAATCTAACTAAAACAGATTTATAAAAGATTTTTATGGATTTTCATAAGGTATAGGATTTACAGATGCAAAGAAAACTCCAGCCGTCCAATTTTGTCAGAATCTTTCAAGATTCCTGACACGTAACATCCCTAATCGTATGTTTTCAAAAGAAAACATGTGATTAGGGATTTTTACGGTCCGAAATCACAAAGATTGAATTAGGGTTTTGGCCAGAAAAATTTTAAAAAGGATATTTGAACAGCTACAGGCAGATTCGAAGTGAATGGGTATGGGGGTTAGGTAGAGGAGACTCAAGCGAACCTAGGGTGTTAATTTGGGACTATTTGGTGTACTTTGGGTCTTGGCCGGAGAATCTTTGGTCTAATATTTGACGCTTTTGGCCGGGATTTGAAGGAGGCCATTTGCATATTTGGAAAGAGGCTGAAAAGGGGAAGCTGTGGTGTTATTTTGGGTGAATTTGGAAGAGATGACGTTCGCCGTCGGTAGGGTTCCGGCGAAGGAAACGTCACTGTTCGAGGAGCTAGGCAAGGTTTTGAGGAAAGATGAGGCCATATTTATGATGAGGGAGAAGAGGAGGTTTAGTGGTGTTATTTTGGGATGGATTCATGGTGGCGCCGCCACCGGAGCCGGTGGGGAATTGTTGGCGGCTGCTAGGGTTTCTGGGAGAGAGGGTGTCGAGGAAGGAGATATGATGTATCTAAGGTTATGACTTTTTCGGACATTTTTATGAAATATTGAAGATCATCCCATGGCCGTTGGATAAACTCGATTAAGGGCTCAGATTTAGCGACGCCAAACGGCGTCGTCTGGTTAAAAGGGGCTGGGTCCGGATGGGGCAACATTGGGCCTGGGCGGGTAACATTGGATATGGGCACTAATGTCTTGGGCCTTCAGAATTGATTAGGTAATGGCCCAGCTCATGGGTCTTTTAACAAGGCAACCTTTTCCTTTTATTTTATCTTTTTTTTCTTTTTGTATTTATGTTATTTCTTTGGTTTTTGTTAAAATGACAACAAACAAAATCAAAGACCAAATTGACCCTAATATGATATTATTTAATTTCCAAAATCAAATAATTTCTAATTTTAAACTAAAATTAAAATAAATTCCACATATTAAAAAATAAAAATACAAAGAATTACTTTTTTTGTCAATTTCTTTATATGTAAATAATTTTACTACTAACCAAATACTACAAATGTGAAATTAACTCCCAAACAAATGCCAAATGTATTTTTTTATATTTTTATATGAATTAAAATGCACAAATAAAAATGCAATAATTACCACAAGAAATTCACAAAAATTGTAAAATAAAGAAATTATTTTGTTTGAATTTTTTGGGAATTATTTCATATATAGGGCAAAAATCAAATGCTCACAACAGCAAACTGCAGATTTTTGTTTGAAATACTCTCTTTTTGACAAGATTTGGTGGAAAAAGTCTTGCTTTTTGAATTTAAGAGCAGACTTTGTAGAAAATCTGTCAAAAAGATTTTTTTTGAATTTTTTTTTGTAGCTGTTTGTTTTGATATATAGGGGTCATTCCATCACACTTGAGTGGGATTGAAAGAAAAACACACAAAAACACAACAAAAAACTCAGCAGCTGAAACATCTTTTAGTAAGATGAAATTGTAAGTCTAGGAGTGAATCTTAGAGTGCAAACGTTTTTTTAAGAAAAGTATAAGTCCTCTTTAGAGTTTATTTCTGGGTTTCTTCTCCGAGTTTTCGAGCTGTTTTGATACGGATTTGCTGCTGGTTTTGCTACTGTTGTGCTGCTTTTTTATGCTGCTTTAATTACTAAACTACTGTTTATTCTTGTGCTATCCAGGTATTCCTTTAAGACTCATAATGTATGTATTTTCAGCAATGGGAACAACTTGAACATGCTGCACCATATAACTGTGTTTGATGTAATGAATAATTAGACAACAAAAGAGCTCGTGTATTATTGTTATGTATCAAACGTGTGATAATGTGAATATAGTCCTTCATAATACTTGAATATTTAGTTTCAAGTTTTTTGAATGCAATATGTAAGTAGTTTATAGATTTTAAGCATGTTTTCAGGCTATTGTATCCGAGTAACAATGCTAAGTATGCCATGAACAACTTTAGGTGTATAACACATAGCATGAGTTCGTTTTAGTCGATGAAATTTTACTGCCAACATATGTTTCTAGGAATGTTGTGATAATATTTTTTTTATGAATCTGGCCATTTTGATATATCAGATTTCACTGGCAACATATGCATAATAATATCAGATTTTTCTACTATTTTTAATTAACTCGTTTCCTTTTAATTAATTTAAACGCTAGATAATTAGTAGGAGCGCTTTAACTCACGGAATCACCTGTGCAGCGTGATGTTTTTAACATTCGATAAATTAATTCAATAATCTTATACCATGCCCATTAGTTTTAGTTAATTCTTAATTTAGTTAATTTTTTTTTTAAGACAGCGGATTCGCTTGCGTAGCGCGATAGTTTAATTTTTTTTATATATAATTTTTTAAAACTAACTTCTTCGAAATGTAGTAATTTTCCATAAGTAAATAACGTAGTAATTGTCATGAATGCGGATTCGCTTGCGTAGCGCCGTTATGACTAAATAATAAATTCCGTCGGTCACTCATTCGCTTGCGTAGTGTGATTAATTACATCTTCTTGTTTAAATTTTTTTTTTCAAATAATTAAGAGATAAAAGTGGATAGGTAAAACAGAAAAATAATAAATCACAGTTCGTCCAAAAATTAATTAAAGCCAAGTTTAAGTCAATAAAGCGACCGTGGTAGGACCACGGGACTCGGGGAATGCCTTATACCTTCTCCCCAATCAACAGAATTCCTTACCCGAACTTTGTTTTTGCGGATCGATTAAAATAGAGTCAAACCTTCCTTTGACTAGGGATCCAAATAAATGGTGACTTGGAACACCGAAAAAATCAATTCCAAGTGGCGACTCTAATTATTTAAATAATCCCTATTCAAATTTTGTCACTTTAATTGAAAAAACTCTTTGACCCATATCCATATCTTTCGGAGGTGTAGAAAAATGGGTGTGACAGCTCTGGCGACTCTGTTGGGGACTTACCAGAATTCGAGCTTGTACATATTGACTTTTATTTGGCTTTATTAATTTTGTATATACTGTGATTTATTTGGGCATAATGTGCTACTTTTTTGCTTTTTATCGCTTTAATAATTTTTGAATTGTGCAGATAAACTATCTTCTCACGCACCCCCTCTGAGTCTTCTTGAAATTAAAATTGGGCATTTGCGTGACATAGCCCGCTTTCTTTGAGATAGCCGAGGTGCTTGTCACCCGATGAAGGATTTTTAGTCACATATATTTTAGGTGGGGAGCACCACCAGCAAAGCCGGAAAGCAATGCTACCCGTACGCTGACCCTCCTCGGCTCGAGTTGTCCGCTCGAGTAAGCCAGTCTAGATACCTTATCCAATAAGATTTAAACCTAGAAATAACAAACCTCATGCCGGATATCCCCTAGTAGGTTCGCTTTATTTGCATCACGTGCATTTGACTTAGCGAAACTCGACACAGGGATCGGGTCCGTATAAGACAGGTATCCTCTTTGAGACCATTATGTTCACGTATGTGCTACTTGATACATCATTCGGAAGGCTTACTTGCATTGTCGACCGGTCTTAAAAATTAGAGTAATTATTAAAAGTAAAAAAAAGAGAGAGAGAGAGAGAAAGAAAGAATAATTTTCCTAGTTTAGTGCAAATAAATCTTTTTCAAAAAAAAAAGAATATATATATATATATATATATATATATATATATATATATATATATATATATATATATGTCGTAGTCTGGTATGAGTTGTAAAGATTATTTTTTTTTCATTTTTAAAAAAGAAAAAAAGGGGTACATAGTTTTACCGAACTACGCGGGTCTGATTCTCACCGGATGTGAGATACGTAGGCAAACCTCATCGGTTCCGACCCCAACTTTTAAGAAAAAAATCCAATAAATACTTTCCTTTAATTCTTTCTTTAAAAGCATTTCCTAGGAAAATTAAAAAAGAAAAAACAATTTTAAACTCAAAAAACAATTTCCTTTTCTGAAGTCTTTCATACGGAAAAATAAAATAAAAAGAAAAATCCATCAAAATTCAAAATATGAGTTTCCTTTATTTTGATTTTACCAAAAAAAAAAATTAGAAACAAAAATCCAAAAAATATTCTTTTCTTCTTTAAAAGTCTTTCTTTTGTAAATATCAATAAAAAATTGAAAAAAATTGAAGTCCAAAAATATTTTCGCTTTTGTTAATAAATAAAAAAGCTTAGAAATTCAAAATATTTTTCTTAAAAGTCCCTCTTTTGAAATTTAAGAGGCAACATCCAAAATCCAAACAAAGAAATGTTTTCTTTCTTCTTGAGAAAAAGAGAACACAAATAAAAATTTTCTAAAAAAAAAATTCTTTTTACTTTTGAAATTCCCAAAGTTCCAACCAAAAGAAAAGAAATTTTTAGAAGTCTTTCTTTTAAAAAATAAAAGAAAAATCAAAATAAAAAATAATAAAAAAAATATTTCCTTTCTTCTTTTAAAGCATTCCTCTCGAAAATTCCCAAAAAAAAAAAAAAAAAAATCAAAAAATCAAAAAATGTTTTTCTTTTGTCTTAAATATTTTATGGTCTGAGTATTAAAAAAATGAGAGTTAGCTTATTTATTCAATTATCAATCTTTCTGAACTACGTAATGATCTGATTCATGCGGCGTCGTGATACGTAGGCAATCCCCATCGGATTCGATCATAGTCATAAACGAACTAAGTGAAAAAAAAATGAAGAAAATATTGAGAAAAAAAGGAAAAAGAAAGGAAAAAAAAAAGAAAAAAAAGAGAGAGTTAGAGAAACATGAGAGAAGAGAGAGCCAAGATAGCTTTTAGCTCGAGAGGGTCGTAGGTCATTAAACCAATCATACATGCTTCCTATGGTCCTACAACACCATTATCCCCATCAAGATGTTGCTTATGTTGTGGCACCGCTTCCCTATATGGTGCTAAACGCGCAACCTTACACGTGGCCACAACATCATACACAAAACCGAGCTCCACCTCCCAGAAATGCTCATCCTTACCAAACTCCATATAATCCTCAACCAAATGATCCGCAACACAATCCTCGCCCAAGAGAGCCTTTCAGAAAGAATCACTTCACCCCTATTGGTGAATCGTATTCAAACTTATTCCAAAAGCTAATCATGCTAGATCTATTGCAGCCAGTGGGCCCGAACCGGTCGAATCCCGAGCCCCCTCGCATCGAGCTGATGCTAGATGTGAACACCACTCTAGAGCAGTAGGAAACAGTACAGAGGACTGTTGGACCCTCAAAAGGGCAGTTGAGGATTTGATTGAAGCTGAAAGAATTATTTTTCAGAATGAAGAAGCTCTTGATGTGATGAACAATCTGTTGCAAGCCCATAACATCGGGCCAACAGTCGAAATGATTTGTGAAGATGAGGAATGTGATCCGGTACTGAAGGCCATTGCAGCCATGATTGAAATAGAAGAAAAGCCAAAAGCCGGTCACCAAGCCTGAAAGTTTCCCATTAGATGGGAGTCTCGGTAGCTAGTCTTGCTATCTTTTTGGCGTCCGAATTATTTCAGGGTGCGATCCGGTTGTTTTACTTTATTTTCTTATTTTTTGATGTAAACCTTTCTATCTTCAAAAATTGAAAAAAAAACAAATAAAAAAAATCAAATGAAATTAATACTTCATTGTCCATGAATGTCTCTTTTCTTAATCTTGTCATTCTCTTTTCAGTTCTGTTAAATGCAGATTTCAATAACATGACATGCTTGCGGACTTCATGCCCGGATCCTAAGATGCTGTCAGACCTCGAAATAATGAATCAAGAATCAGATTGCAATGAAGATAAGTTTAAGGAAATAAAATAAAGAGTTGGAACAGCAAAAGGAAAATTGGCTCCAAATTGGAAAAATCCATATATGGTAACAGATGTAATGCCAAAGAGTGCGTTGTACTTGGGACACATCGAAGGAAATGTCCCCGAAACAATCGTCAATGCAAATGCAGTCAAAAGGTATTATAATGGATCCTTTATATAGTATTAATGTTCTCCGGTTGGGATGACGAAGGCTTTCATTCTCGCTACCTGAACACTTTAACTCTTTGCTAACCCTTTGAGCCGATTACTCTTCTTTGATTAACCTCTTTGGAACCTGAAAGTGTTAATGAACAAAAAATACCTGAAAAATGAAGAAAAAAAAGAAAAAATACGAAAAAAGGGAAGAAAAGACAAAGAAAGTTGAAAAAGAGAGAGAGAGAGAGAGAGAAAAAAGGAAAGAAAAAAAAACAAAACAAAAGGAAAAAGAAAACCAAAAACAAATGTTTCCACGAACTACGTTTGACTTGATTCCGAAAGGATACGTAGGCAGCCTCTCTCTGGGGTTCAGTCACACCAAAATAAAAATCCAAAGTCCCCCAAAAAATGAAACTGGGGCAGATGTTATAATAGTTCGGCGATGATCCCGCCTGAATGGTTCCAAAGTTGTAATTCAGTCCAAATCCTTTTTACCCAAACCCTGTTCAAGTCCTTCCGATCAATCGGTGAGAATGTTCAAAGATAGGAGAATGCAACTACTTGGATCCGATGTAATCAAATGAGAGAAATGAAATGAGAGATTCTTATTGGTGAAAACCCACACGGGCACTATAAGGCGATGGTAAGCAGATAAATGAAAGATGAGAGAGTCTTGTTAGTGAAAACTAGCAAAGGGCACTATAAGGCGATAGTGAGAAGAGAAATGAGAGTAGTCAGCTAGTGAAAACCCGCAAAGAGCGCCACTGATCATCAAGAGGATCCTCACAGCCATCGGCATCGACAAAGTCCTGGCAAGGTTTCTCGAATTTTGAAGCAAAAGTTGTGATGAATTTCTGAGAGTCAGACGATTTACACAGATCAAGCATCCAGTCCAAAAGGCATGTCATGTTCATTGAAGTCCGTATGTACTACAGATAAGTCCTTCTTTCCTTTCCCCGAAAGGGAAATTTCTTATTTTAAACTCATTCTCCATTCCATTGTTTGTTTTCTTTGAATCTCTTTCGGTCTAACAATGTTTTGAAACTAAGACAAAGAAAGGATGGCAAGACTGATTTACAGGGTTCTCATTTGGCGCGAGTTAATGTGCAGAAAGGCACCCAGCCTCGTCACGGGCATCAAGTCGACCCCGACTAGCCATGGCGGCCGATGCTTCAAAATCAAAACCCTTGGAAGGAGAAAATCAAATTGAAGTGCCTATAAAGGCAATTGAAGTTGAAAAGGTTGAGTCCCACGTGGCCAACCATCTCGACAAAAGTTTGGAAAGCCAAGGTGCCCCAAATGCTTTGAAATTGAAGTTGGAAGAAAGAAGCCAAAAATGAAAGGCGTACAAAGGTGAAATAAAGTTAGAAGAGGTTATGTCCCACGCGACTAGCCGTTGCAGTAAAGTTTGAGGAGCCAAAAGTTCCCCCAATGTTCCAAAGAAAAAAAATAAAAGAAAAAGAAGTCAGAAGGAAAGGCCTACGAAGGCAAAAAATAAAGTCGAAAGGTTGAGTTCCACCAACCAACCGTCATGGAAAAATCTGAAGAAAAAAAAACAGAGGTTCTCAGGGCCTGAAATGAAATGGGTCCCCAGGAAGCAAGAAGTTGCAATTGAGACCTTCGTCAAAGAAGTTGGGCCGAGATCAAGTGATCAAAAACAATCAAGTCCACAAAACCAACCACCGTTTCAAACTAACAATTGTTCTTTGTTTGAAAATTTGAAACAGGTTCAATTCAAAGCAACCGTGCAAGAAGCAGGTGCAACCAAATAGGAAAAACAAGTGCGCAAGTGCTGGAAATAGCTATACAACAACAATCCATAAAAGGGAAGTCCCCTCCAAGTTTTTCCCGCATTTACTCATTCCGTGAAATTAAAAAAAAAGATAAAAAAGGAGATAAGAAAAAAAAAAAAAGGGGAAGCTTAGGAACCCAATCTCTACCTTTACGTTTTTCCAACATAGGGCTCCAATCCCTAGATGAGATTTTAGATATAGGGCCTCCATTCCCTAGTCGCCTTTTGCCAACATAGGGCTCCAATCCCTAGTTGAGATTTTTAGACATAGGGCCTACATTCCCTAGTCGCCTTTTTGCCAACATAGGGCTCCAATCCCTAGTTGAGATTTTAGACATAGGGCCTCCATTCCCGAGTCACCTGTTGCCAACATAGGGTTCCAATCCCTAGTTGAGATTTTTAGACACAGGGCCTCCATTCCCTAGTCGCCTTTTGACAACATAGGGCTCCAATCCCTAGTTGAGATATTATACATAGGTCTCCAATCCCTAGTTACAAATAACTCATAAAATTTTCCTAGTGAAAACTGGGGCAGAAATATTTCGTTTGTTTGTTTGTTTTGGTGTCTGAGCAGGTTATACCTCGAGAAAAAAGGTTCGAGACAAACAAAAGAAGAAGTCTCAATCTAGAATAATAAAAAATATGAAAAGAAGAAGTGAATCCGAAGTGCAGAAACTGAAAAAATGTGGACAACTCAAGACATGATTGAAGTCTTAAGTTTTGCATGTCTAGCCTTGATCCGAGAAGTTGAAAAGAATGAACTAGCGCCTGCAGCTAGCAGGCATCAAGGTTCAGATTAGAGTCTGCATGAAGGACCAGTCAAGACACAAGATCTAGTATGAGAATACTTATCGATATGATCTTGAACAAAGCAGTGCAGAATGTCGATCCTAAATGAACAAATGTCAGCAAACGTAAGCTCCTTAAAATATCCATTTTTCTTTTACTTTCGGCATACATCACTATTGTGCCCACCTCCTATTTTTACGTAGCTTAACCCAGGTAGAAACTTTTCGCCTAGGGGGATCCGGCTCATAGTTCTGGGTAGAAGTACTCTTCACTCAGGTTGTTTTACATTAGCTTAACCCAGGTAGAACCTTTTTGCCTAGGGGGATCCAGCTCATAGTTCCGGATAGAAGTACTATTCGCTCAGGTTGTTTTACATTAGCTTAACCTAGGTAGAACCTTCTCGCCTAGGGGGATCCAACTCATAGTTTTAGGGTAGAAGTACTCTTCGCTCAGGTTGTTTTACATTAGCTTAACCCAGGTAGAACCTTCTCGCCTAGGGGGATCAAACTCATAGTTTCGGGTAGAAGTACTCTTCGCTCAGGTTGTTTTACATTAGCATAACCCAGGTAGAACCTTCTCGCCTAGGGGGATCCAACTCATAGTTTCCGGGTAGAAGTACTCTTCGCTCAGGTTTGTTTTACATTAGCTTAACCCAGGTAGAACCTTTTCGCCTAGGGGGATCCATCTCATAGTTCTGGGTAGAAGTACTCTACGCTCAGGTTGTTTTACATTAGCTTAACCCAGGTAGAACCTTCTCGCCTAGGGGGATCCAACTCATAGTTCTGGGTAGAAGTACTCTTCGCTCAGGTTGTCTTACATTAGCTTAACCCAGGTAGAACCTTCTCGTCTAGGGTTATCCAACTTATAGTTTCCGGGTAGAAGTACTCTTCGCTCAGGTTTGTTTTACATTAGCTTAACCTAGGTAGAACCTTTTCTTCTAGGGGGATCCATCTCATAGTTCCAGGTAGAAGTACTCTTCGCTCGTGTTGTTTTACATTAGCTTAACCCAGGTAGAACCTTCTCGCCTAGGGGGATCCAACTCATAGTTTCCGGGTAGAAGTACTCTTCGCTCAGGTTTGTTTTACATTAGCTTAACCCAGGTAGAACCTTTTCGCCTAGGGGGATCCATCTCATAGTTTCCGGGTAGAAGTACTCTTCGCTCAGGTTTGTTTGACATTAGCTTAACCCATGTAGAACCTTTTCGCCTATGGGGATCCATCTCATAGCTCCGGGTAGAAGTACTCTTCGCTCAGGTTGTTTTACATTAGCTTAACCCAGGTAGAACCTTCTCTCCTAGGGGGATCCAACTCATAGTTCCGGGTAGAAGTACTCTTCACTCAGGTTGTTTTACATTAGCTTAACCCAAGTAGAACCTTTTTCGCCTAGGGGGATCCAGCTCATAGTTCCGAGTAGAAGTACTCTTCGCTCAGGTTGTTTTACATTTGCTTAACCCAGGTAGAACCTTTTCGCCTAGGGGGATCCAGTTCATAGTTCCGGGTAGAAGTACTCTTCACTCAGGTTGTTTTTATGTAGCTTAACTCGGGTAGAATCTTTTCACCTAGGGGGATCCAGCTAATAGTTCCGGGTAGAAGTACTCTTCACTCAGGTTATTTTTACGTAGCTTAACTCGGGTAGAATCTTTTCGCCTAGGGGGATCCAGCTTATAGTTTCGAGTAGAAGTAATCTTCGCTCAGGTTGTTTTTACGTAGCTTAACTCGAGTAGAATCTTTTCACCTAGGGGGATCCAGCTAATAGTTCCGGGTAGAAGTACTCTTCGTTAGCTTAACCCAGGTAGAACCTTATCGTCTTGGGGGATCCAGCTCATGGTTTCCGGGTAGAAGTACTCTTCGCTCAGGTTTTTTTTACATTAGCTTAACCCAGGTAGAACCTTCTCGCCTAGGGGGATCCAGCTCGTAGTTCTGGTTAGAAGTACTCTTTGCTCAGGTTGTTTTACATTAGCTTAACCCAGGTAGAACCTTTTTCGCTTAGGAGGATCCAGCTCATAGTCCCGGGTAGAAGTAATCTTTGCTCAGTTTGTTCAATACAGTTTAACTCAATGATACATGGTGCTAACACCCGATTCTATTTCCTTCTAGTAAGAGAAGGTACCAGCCCCTGATTACATTTCCTTTCAGTAGCGCGGGGTACCGATCCAAATTTTATCTCTTTTAGCTAGCTTATACTACTATTTCTATTTTCCTTTCCAATAAATTAGATAATTTATAGATTTCTCTAATAACTCACAAAATTTTCCTAGTGCCAGACTGAGGCAGAAAAATTTTGTTCGCTTTTGTTTGTCTTTAATGGCTTTGCAGGCTCTGCCGTATATCACAAGTGACGATTAAAGCTTGCAGTTTTAGTTTCTCATCAGAAGAAAGGAATCATTCGATCACAAGATAGTCGAGGTTAACTTTGATAATGTGTCAGTAACCCAGCTTCTCAAGATTCATCTTCTCAAATTCTGATCCAGAAAGCAAGTCATCAAGATTGATCCATAATCTTTTCTTTAAAAAAAAAATTAAGATCCAATCTAAGGTCAACACATGCGAGCAGGTCAAAAATCAAGATTTGACTCCAGAAGACACATAGATAGGATTTTTGTACTCTTAGTTTGCATACATGTGTATTGATCTTATCTTTTTCTTTTGATGTAAGAAATAATAACGGTAAGAGTAACAGCAACATCAGTCTTAACTCCAGTGTCTGGTAGTCCCACCTACCAAATTTTCCTAGAACTACACTGACCTGATTCCTTTATAGCCAAGGATATGTAGGCAACCTCAGAAGCAAGGTTCGGTCACCACCTATTTCAAAATGCTTCCACTAGAGTGAATGTGAGCAAAATTATCCATGGCATTTATTTGTCTTTGCACGAGAACTCTTCATGTTCTCGAGCAAAGAGGGGCAGCTGTAAATGCCTAATTTTTGCCTTGTATATATATATATATATATATATATATATATATATATGTGTGTGTGTGTGTGTGTGTGTGTGTGTTCTTATTTGTGTATGTATAGTTTCTTAGAGTTGAGTAATGGTTTGATAAATTGGGTAGGGATTGGGCAGTGTAATTTAACTAAAATTGTGCCAAATTAGCCCAAAATTTGAGCCCAAAGAGCCCAAATCCGGTCCAAAAGGGGGCTGCCAACAAGACCTTAAAACGACGTAGTTTTGTCTTGAAACTACGTCATTTTGGTTAAGTGACAGGATTCAATCTCATCCACCCATCTTGATTTAATCCAACGTTCCTAGTTTTATCTTCATCCTAGGTATTTAAAGCCTAAAATCCCTAAAAATTTGCACCATTTTTTCCATTATTTCATCTCTCTTCTTTCCCTTTCATCACTCTCTCTTCTCTCTCCCCAAACCGTCGCCGCCGCCCCATCGCCGCCGCTGGAAATCGCCCACCGGCGGCGGCCGACCTCCAATCCGTCCCAAAATTTTACCATGTAATCTCCACCACCTCCTCTTTCCATATCTCCAAACCAAATCCTTCAAAAAACTCTCAAACTCCTCGAATTTTAGATCTAAGAAACTTTTCCGTCACTTTTTTGCCCAAGTTCTTGAAGTTCCGGCCACTACCACCCTAGAATACATACATCAACGGATAGAGCTCCTCAAGATCTAGCTATTGATGTCAATTCTACCTCAAAAATCCGGTGATCAAAATCCGGCCAAATTCCGGCGACCTCCCCGAACATCCTTTCTTGGTATACCACCATTTTTTCGGCCACTTGAATTGTTAAATGGTAAAATACTATTCTTTTTCATGGCTGATTTTTTATTACTATTTTTAATTTTCAGATTTTTATTTTTGTTTATTATTAATTATTTTAGCATTAGTTTTTGAAGTTCAAAATATTAAATTTTCTATTTTTGCACTTGTTGAAATAGTAAAATAGTTTTGTACTGATAAAAGTGAACTAGTAAAAAGTACTTAAGAGTATATGGTATTTGTTTGTTTGTTTGTTTATTTACTACCTCAAGACTTTTTGAGAACAAAACTCAAAAGTCATTTGTCTGGTAAGAAACATAGACTTTTGGACAATTTTTTAACAAAAGTCTATCCTTGAATAGCAAACTGCAGATTTTTTTTTGAAATACTCTCTTTTTTACAAGATTTGGTAGAAAAAGTCTTGCGTTTTGAATTTAAGAGCAGACTTTGTAGAAAATCTGTCAAAAAATTTTTTTTTGAATTTTGTTTTTGTAGCTGTTTGTTTTGATATATAGGGGTCATTCCATCACACTTGAGAGTGATTGAAAGAAAAACACACAAAAACACAACAAAAAACTCAGCAGCTGAAACATCTTTTAGTAAGATGAAATTGTAAGTCTAGGAGTGAATCTTAGAGTGCAAACGTTTTTTTAAGAAAAGTATAAGTCCTCTTTAGAGTTTATTTCTGGGTTTCTTCTCCGAGTTTTCGAGCTGTTTTGACACGGATTTGCTGCTGGTTTTGCTACTGTTGTGCTGCTATTTTATGCTGCTTTAATTACTGAACTACTGTTTATTCTTGTGCTATCCAGGTATTCCTTTAAGACTCATAATGTATGTATTTTCAGCAATGGGAACAACTTAAACATGCTGCACCATATAACTGTGTTTGATGTAATGAATAATTAGACAACAAAAGAGCTCGTGTATTATTGTTATGTATCAAACGTGTGATAATGTGAATATAGTCCTTCATAATTCTTGAATATTTAGTTTCAAGTTTTTTGAATGCAATATGTAAGTAGTTTATAGATTTTAAGCATGTTTTCAGGCTATTGTATCCGAGTAACAATGCTAAGTATGCCATGAACAACTTTAGGCGTATAACACATAGCATGAGTTCGTTTTAGTCGCTAAAATTTTACTGCCAACATATACTTCTAGGAATGTTGTGATAATATTTTTTTTATGAATCTGGCCATTTTGATATATCAGATTTCACTGCCAACATATGCATAATAATATCAGATTTTTCTTCTATTTTTAATTAACTCATTTTCTTTTAATTAATTTAAACGCTAGGCAATTAGTAGGAGCACTTTAACTCACGGAATCACTTGTGCAGCGTGATGTTTTTACATTCGATAAATTAATTCAATAATCTTATACCATGCCCATTAGTTTTAATTAATTCTTAATTTAGTTAATTTTTTTTTTAAGATAGCGGATTCGCTTGCGTAGCGCGATAGTTTAAATTTTTTTTATATATATAATTTTTTAAAACTAACTTCTTCGAAATGTAGTAATTTTCCATTAGTAAATAACGTAGTAATTGCCATGACTGCGGATTCGCTTGCGTAGCGCCGTTATGACTAAATCATAAATTTCGTCGGTCACTCATTCGATTGCATAGTGTGATTATGACATCTTCTTGTTCAAATTTTTTTTTTCCAAATAATTAAGAGATAAAAGAGGATAGGTAAAACAGAAAAATAATAAATCACAGTTTGTCCAAAAATTAATTAAAGCCAAGTTTAAGTCAATAAAGCGACCGTGGTAGGACCACCGGACTCGGGGAATGCCTTATACCTTCTCCCCGGTCAACATAATTCCTTACCCGAACTTTATTTTCGCGGACCGATTAAAATAGAGTCAAACCTTCCTTTGACTAGGGATCCAAATAAATGGTGACTTGGAACACCGAAAAAATCAATTCCAAGTGGCGACTCTGAAATATTTAAATAATCCTTATTCAAATATTGTCACTTTAATTGGAAAAACTCTTTGACCCATATCCGTATCTTTCGGAGGGGTAGAAAAAGGGGTGTGACACCGAATATCCATGTATATTTGCTGGAGAAATGCGATTGTACTCAGCTATGTTGTATGAGTTTGTTTTAGTATAATATTGGGCCCGTGCATAGCACGGGCAGTACATATCTAGTTTATATATAAATGATGAGTATTCGTGATAGATCTATGCGATCGATTTATTTACTATAGACCAAGAAAATGCAAATTTTTATACATTATTAATGTGTAGAAGTAAGTTTATTAAAAGGAGGAGAGTGAGGGCTTTGGAATAAAAGGGCGAACCAAACGAAAAAGGAGATTCGAATCTCAGGTTTTTATGATTCCATACGTGACACGAGCAAGGGAACTATTTGAGTCAGCCACGATTCATTATTGTTCAAAAATCAAAATCATATAATTAATGGAAACTCCAATGACTTGAAACGTCATACACTATTTCCTTTTTCTTTTTGGGGTTTAGAAAGAAAGAATAAGTTAGCGAGGTCTATTCTTGCCAACCTTTACTTGAAAATGGTGGAAGATCCGAAGAGAAAGGGAAAAGAGGAGGAAAAAAAAGAAAAATTATGTAACTAAATCCCTTGATTGAAGGAACAAATAATAAATTGAGAGCTTTTTAAGGTGGAACGTATATATTTTGTAAACAAAAGTTGTGTAAGTAAGGTAATTAACTAAATAGAAACATTAAGTGTAATAAAGTTTCAAATAGTGTATAGGAATGAAAAAATTTCTAAACAAAATTAGGATTATATTTCAGAGAAGGAGGAGAGAGTTTTAGGGCTAGGGCTTCTTTTTTCTTTTTTTGGGTTGAAACCAAGGGTGTCTAACAGGCCAGGTCAACTCGTTTTCGGACCGGTACAAAGGGGTTGGTCCGATCACCTTTGCAATCGGTTAACCGGACCGGTCAAACCCGATCAACGCTATTTACTGTAAAACTGGTTAATTAGCCCGAACCGGACCGGCCCAGACCGGTATAATGACTACTTTCATTATTTTTTTTAATGTTTCTACTTTCTGACCGTTGGCCCAATGGTTGTTTTGCACATTTAACCCTTTTGAGGCCAATTGTTTTCAAATTTAAAACTTTTTGTAATTACTAGTTTAACCCTTTGAAAAACTATAAATACACCCCCTCTTCATTTCTTCACTCATCTCTCATTTCTCAAACTCAAATTCTCAATTCAAGTTAAGTCATGCCCCGTGCTTTTAGAGTGCGCTTATATGTTTGGGAACACTTTGAGGTGGTAGAACAAAATGAAGAAGTTCGCAAAGTAAAGTGCAAGAACTATGGTTGAGTCTTAATCTTCGTCTAAAGTGTGTGGGCACAGACTATTTAAGGAGGCATATGAAGTGTCGTCTTGAGCGTCCTTCAAAAATTCGTATTTAAGTTGATTTGAGACAATTTGTGTTATTTTAAAATTATTATACGTATTTATGCTTAATGATTTAGTTTGTTAGATTAATTTGAAGTATTATTATGCATGAAAATTTAGTTTTACTCTTTTTTCGTTAATTTACTTGTTAAATGCAAACTTCAATTGGTAAATTTTGAAATAAATATAGCACTTGCAATTTATAAGTACAATTTTCCCATCTTCATTTTATTGTTTATATTTTTATTTTATATTAATATAACGTACAATAGTTATACAAAATACAAAAAAAAAACTAAAAGGTACACTAACTCGGCTCAGCCCCTTATATCCATAACCCTTACGGTTCATTTTTTACCCGGATGAATCTGAACCCGTTAAGCCCGGTAATCCCTAACCCGTAACCGGCCCAATTCCTAACCCATACGGTTCCAATATTTTCCTACCTAGCCCGACCCGACCCACCCGTTAGACACCCTTAGTTGAAACAATGGTGGAGACAATTTGATGGAAATGAGGGCTCAATTTGGGATATTTTATTTTTATTGTGAGAAGAGCTGTGTAACGACCCGACCAGTCATCACATGAGTTACTGCCCTGTTTCCCCCTTATTGTATTTATTTACGTTTCATCATCGGTATTGGGTGCATTAGAATTTAATTGGAGTAATTTTTATAAGAAATGAGACACTTAGTCTCTTTCAAGAAGACTTAAGTTGGAAAAGTCAACCGGATGTTGGCTTATGAGTTAGAGGGCTCGGAATTGAATTTCGTTGATTTGTTAGCTCCGGGTGATGATTTAAGGCTTAGGAGCGCAATCAGAAGTAATTTTGGAGGTCCGGTGAAGAAGTTAGCCTATTTTGGCGAAGTTAGTATTTTGGCAATTTCTGGTTGATAGGTGGTATTTTGATCCGAGAGTTGTAGTAGCTGCGTTAGGTGATTTTGGATATGTCTGCAAATTTTCAGGTCATTCGGACATCGTTTGGACGGATTTTTGATTGAATGTTGGTTTCGGAAGTTATAATTGAAATTTAGGCTTGAATCCGCCTTGATTTGATGATTTTTGTGTTTAGGGATGTGTTTTTATAATTGGAGCAAGTTCGTATGGTGTTTTAGAGTGGGTTTGTATTTTTGGTTGAGGTCCCGGGGGCCTCGGGATGGTTTCGGATGGTTAATCGGGCATTTAGAGGTGTTGCATCAGGTCTGTCTTGAAACCTTCTGTTGTTTCTGCATCTGCGGTGGGAGAGCCGCTTAAGAGGTCTCGCAGATGCGGCTTTGTGATCGCAAAAGCGGCCCTTGTGGCCTGGGGATTTTTCCGCAAATGCGGACTTAGCTCCACAGAAGCGGTCTCCGCAGAAGCGGATGGTGACCGTAGAAGCGGTGTGGGGAATTTTGGCTGGGACCGCAGAAGCGGTATAAAGACCGCAAAAGCGGTTACCGCAGAAGCGGTGTAGGACCGCAGAAGCGGTCAAGCAGGATTTTTAAGTTAAACCGTAGAAGCGGTTATTTGGACGCGGAAGCGGTACAGCAGAAGCGGTTATGGGAGCCGCAGAAGCGAAAATCACAGAAGGGTTAAATGAGGTCAGTGTATTCGATTTTCAGAAGTGTAAAATCATTTTGGGGTGCTAACTAAGGCGATTTTTGGGCGATTTTGGAAAGGCTTCGAAGGAGAATCATCAGGTATGGATATTTGGACTTGGATTATGATATTATAGTGTAAAAACATGAATTAATCACTGAAAATTCAAGGAATTTGGGTATAAAGTGAAGAAGTTAGGGCTTGGATTTTTTTGCTATGTAAAATTGGGATTTGGTGGCTCATTTGAACTCCAATTTTGATAAATTTTACATGTGCGGACTCGTGGAGATACGAGAATTCCGAAAATGTGAGTTTTATAATTTTTCGAGAAGCGAGCCCGGGGCTCGGGTTTTGCTAGTTTCGAGATTTTTGTTATATTTCGATTATTTTCGATTGGGTGTTGTTCCATTAGCATATTATGATATATTTGTACTGATTTTGGCTAGTTTCGACGCGCATGGAGGCCGGTTTGAGGAGCAAAGGCGGCGCGGGCTAGAGTTTTCGCCGGATCGAGGTGGGTAATACTTGTAAATGATGTCCTGAGGGTTTGTAAACCCCGGACTTGCACATTATAGTGCTGTATCGAGATGACTTGCACGCCGGATGACGGGCGTGGGGTAGAGCACCATTGGGGATTGTGACTTGGTCCGTCCCGCTTAATAAAAACACTACCTAATTGCTTGAAATTGAATTGACACCCTAATAAAGATATTAATTATCATGAACTGGATTGATT
>MU720751.1:76607-106016 GCA_026770625.1 Nicotiana glauca
GACCCTCGGATCAAAATCTCACCTATCAACTGGATATCGCCAAAATGCTAACTTTGCCAATTCAAGTCTAATTCTATACCGAGCCTCCAAAATTACTTCCGATTGCGCTCCTAAGCCTCAAATCATCCCCCGAAGCTAACCGAATTGTCGGAAATCACAACTGACCCCTCTAACTCACAAGTCAACTTCCGGTTGAATTTTCCAAACCAAACCTTCCTTAAAGAGACTAATTGTCCCATTTCCTACCAAACTCAATCCAAATCCACTCAAACCCACCAAACGCACATAATAAATCATGAAGAAGCAATAAACGGGGAAAACGGGACAGAAACACATGAGACGACGAGTCGGGTCGTCACATCCTCCCCAACTAAAACAAACGCTCGTCCTCGAGCGGGTCAAGAAACATACCTGAAGTTTCAAATAGGTGAGGGTATCTGCTCCGCATCTCCTGCTCGGTCTCCTAAGTGGCCTCCTACATGGGCTGAACTCTCCAGTGTACCTTCACCGAAGCTATATCCTCTGATCTCAATTGCCGAACCTGACTACCCAAAATAGCCACTGGCTTCACATCATAAGTCAAATCATCATCCAACTGAACCGTGCCGAAGTCCAAGACATGAGACGGGTCCCCAACATACTTCCGGAGCGTGGAAACATGGAATACCGGATGAACGCCCGACAAGCTGGGTGGCAAAGCAAGCATGTAGGCCACCTCCCCAATCCTCCTAAGCACCTCAAAAGGTCCGATGAACCGCGGACTCAGCTTCCCATTCTTCCCAAACCTCATCACACCTTTCATGGGTGAAACCTTCAGCAAGACCTTCTCACCCACCGAGTAAGATACGTCTCCAACCTTCCGGTCCGCATAACTCTTCTGACGCGACTGAGCTGTACTAAGTCTCTCCTAAATCACCTTCACCTTCTCTAAGGCATCCTGAACCAAATCTGTCCCCAGCAACCTAGCCTCGCCGGGCTCAAACCAACCGACCGGAGATCTACACCGTCTCCCATATAAAGCCTCATACGGCGCCATCTGAATGCTAGAATAATAGCTGTTGTTGTAGGCAAACTCTACAAGAGGTAGAAACTCATCCCAAGAACCTCAAAAATCAATCACCCGGGCACGCAACATGTCCTCTAATATCTGAATGGTACGCTCGGACTGCTCGTCCATCTGAGGATGAAACGCTGTGCTCAGATCTACCTGTGTACCCAACTCTCGCTGAAAAGTCCTCCAAAACTGGGAAGTAAACTGAGTGCCTTTATCTGAGATAATAGTAACTAGAACCCCATGCAATCGGACAATCTCACAAATAAAGATCCCTGCCAGCCGCTCCGAAGAATATGTAGTACACACTGGAATGAAATGCGCGGACTTGGTCAGCCGATCCACAATCACCCAAATCGAGTTGAATTTCTTCAAAGTCCGAGGAAGACCACTCACGACATCCATAGTAACACTCTCCCATTTCCACTCGGGAATAACCATCTGCTGAAGCAAACCGCCCGGTCTCTGATGCTCATATTTTACCTGCTGACAATTGAGACACCGAGCCACAAATCCCACAATGTCCTTCTTCATTCTCCTCCACCAGTAGTGTTGTCTCAAGTCCTGATACATCTTCGCGGCACCCGGATGGATGGAATACCGCAAACTGTGGGCCTCCTCAAGAATCAAATCTCTAAGCCCATCCACATTGGGCACACAAATCCGGCCCTGCATCCTCAACACACCATCATCACCTATAGTCACATCTCTAGCATCTCCGTGCTGAACTCTGTCCCTGAGGACAAGCAAATGCGGATCATAATACTGGCGCCCTCTGATGCGATCATACAAGGAAGACCGAGAAACCACGCAAGCCAATACCCGACTGGGCTCTGAAATGTCTAGTCTCACCAACCGATTTGCCAAAGCCTGAACATCAACCGCAAAGGGCCTCTCCCCAACTGGGATATACGCCAAACTCTCCATACTAACTACCTTTCGGCTCAAAGCATCGGCCACTACATTGGCCTTTCCCGAATAATACAAAATGGTAATATCATAGTCCTTAAGCAACTCAAGCAACCTCCGCTGCCTCAGATTAAGATCCTTTTATTTGAACAAATGTTGAAGACTGCGATGATCGGTGAATACCTCACAAGATACTCCATATAAATAGTGCCTCCAGATCTTCAAAGCATGAACTATAACAGCCAACTCTAAGTCATGAACAGGGTAGTTCTTCTCATGGGGCTTCAACTGAAGAGAAGCATAAGCAATCACTCTAGCCTCCTGCATCAATACACAGCCAATCCCGACTCTCGAAGCATCACAATAAATGGTGTACGAACCTGAAGCTGATGACAAGACCAATACTAGAGTTGTGGTCAAAGTTGTCTTGATCCTCTAAAAGCTATCCTCGCACTCGTCCGATCATACAAGCGGAGCACTCTTCTGCGTCAACTTGGTCAAGGACGAGACAATAGATGAGAAACCCTGGACGAACCGACGATAATAACCCGCCAAACCGAGGAGACTACAAATATCTATGGCCGAGGACGGTCTAGGACAACTCTGAACCGCCTCAATCTTCTTTGGATCGACCTGAATACCATCACTGGACACTACGTGTCCCAAGAAGGCCACGAAACTAAGCCAGAACTCACACTTGGAGAACTTGGCATACAACTTCTCCTCCCTCAATCTCTGTAATACCACTCGCAAATGCTCTACGTGCTCCTCCTGGCTACGCGAGTATACCAGAATATCATCAATAAATACAATAACAAACGAATCCAGATATGGCTGAAATAAAATGTTCATCAGATGCATGAACGCTGCTGGGGCATTGGTCAGCCCGAAAGACATAACCAGAAACTCATAGTGACCATACCTAGTCCTGAAGGCCGTCTTAAGAATGTCTGAATCCTTGATCTTCAACTGGTGATAACCCGAACGGAGATCAATCTTAGAAAACACCCTCGCTCCGTGAAACTGGTCGAATAAATCATCGATGCGAGGTAGGGGATACTTGTTCTTCACTGTTACTTTGTTCAACTGCCTGTAGTCAATGTACATTCTCATAGTGCCATCTTTCTTCTTCACAAATAACACAGGTGCACCCCACGGTCAGACACTCGACCGAATAAACCCCTTATCTAGGAGTTCCTGAAGCTGATCTTTCAATTCATTTAACTCCGCTAGTGCCATATGATACGGCGGAATAGAAATGGGCTTGGTGCTCAACACCAGGTCGATACCAAAATCAATGTCCCTATCCGGAGGCATACCCGGCAGGTCTGCAAGAAATATATCAGGGAAATCCCTCACAACAGGAACAGAATCTATACTGGGAGCCTCAGCTCCAACATCATGCACGAAGGCCAAATATGATAGACAACCCTTCCCAACCATACGCTGGGCTTTCAAGAAAGATATAACCCTACTAGGGACATAATAAGTCATACCACGCCACTCGATCCTCGGAACACCCGGCATAGCCAAAGTGACTGTCTTTGCATGCCAGTCTAGAATAGCATGACACGGAGATAACCAGTCCATGCCCAGAATAACATCAAAGTCTACCATGCTCAAAAGCAATAAATTAGCTCGGGTCTCCAGACCCCCAATAGTAACAAGACAGGACCGATACACATGGTCCACAACAATAGTATCACCCACCAGGGTAGATACATGCACAGGTAAAGCAAGACACCCTCGGGTCATACCCAAATGATGAGAAAAATATGATGACACATAAGAATAGGTAGAACCGGGATCAAATAAGACAGAGGCATCTCTGTGGCAGACTGAAATAATACATGTGATAACAGAATCTGATGCAAGGGCATCTGTCTTGCCTGGGATAGCATAAAATCGAGCCTGGCCGCCGCCGCCTGATCGGCCTCCGCCTCTGGGGAGACCTCTGGCTGCCTGGCCTCCACCCCTCTCTTACTGGGCTGGTACTGGAGAAACCGGAGCAGAAGACGAGGGTTGATCCCTCGGCTGAGACTGACTACCACGATGTCGAGGACACTGCCTCCTCATATGGCCAAACTCGCCACACTCGAAGCAAATACCATATGCTGGAGAAGGGGACTGAAGGGAACCCCACGCACCAGAATGACCAGCCGATGCGCTCTGCACAGAAGAACCCTGAGCTGAAGGGGCTTATGATGAGCTCTGAGCTGGGAGGGCACTAAGTGAAGACTGGCCCTGCTGGGACCCCTGATGACCACGGCCTGAAGATGCCCCACGATACACGGGATGAGCCGACTAATGAGGCCTAAAAGAACGACCTCTGCTCTGCTGAACCTAGCCCCTAGACGGAGCACCACTGAAGCTACCCGATCCTCGAGGCCTCTTGGCCTCCCTCTTCTCTCTCTCCTAATGGCGAGCCATCTCAATATCACGTGCAATATCCACTGCATCCTCAAAGGTATGACTCAGAATCCTCTCTCGGGTCATCAGAATACGAACGGGATAGATAAGTCCGTCCACAAACCTCCTAATCCTCCCCCGATCGGTCGGTACCATCCATGGAGCATAATGAGCCAACTCCAAAAATCTCACCTCATACTGTGACAAAGTCATCTCCCTGACAAAGCCACTCAAACTGTCTCCGCAGCTCCTCCCTCTGAGACTGCGGTACCCACTTCTCCAGGAAGAGAGTGGAGAACTCCTGCCATGACAAAGGCACTGCTCCTATCGGCCTACGCCGCTCATATGCCTCCCACCAAGTAAAGGCTGCTCCTGAGAACTGAAAGGTAGTAAATGATACCCCGCTCGACTCCAAGATCCCTGCGGTCCGAAGCATACATCGACACTTATCGAGAAAACCTTGGGCATCCTCGCCCGGAACGCCACTGAATTTAGGAGGTGAGAGCCTACTGAACCTCTCAAGACGACGCTGCTCATCGTCTGGCATAGCTGGAATCACATCATCCTGAACCGGGGCAACCGACTGAACTGGGGCAACCTACTGAACTGGTGGTGCCTCTGGTGTCTTCAAACCCTGCACTACCTGCACAGGCGTGCGAGAAGCGGGGGTCTGATTACCTCCCCCGGCCTACGAAGTAGCTGCTTCAGTAGTGGCTGAGACGGCCTGAGCCAGTCCAGTGCAAACTGATAGAATCTGAGCTAGGGCCTCCTGAAGACCCGGAATCACAATAGGCACAACTTGTGCCTGAACAGGTGCTGCTGGAGTCTCTACAGCTGGAGCCTGATCCTGAGCCGGGGCAACTAGTGGGTCAACAGGTGCTGCCCCCTCGGCTCTGCCTCGACCACGACTGCGCCCATGGCCTCTGGTAGCCTCAGTAGGTGGTACACGTGGTCGTCCGCCATGTCCGATAGCACGGGTTCTCGCCATCTGCGAGAGAATTGAATAACAGAATTTAGTTCTCGGATCAACAAAGTCGCACGATAAGAATTCCAAGATTATGAAGTTTCCTAAAGGTTCTGCAGCCTCCCGAGGATAAGTACAGACGTCTCCGTACCGATCCGCGAGACTCTACTAAACCGGCTCATGACTCGCGAGACCAAGTAACCTAGGCTCTGATACCAACTTGTCATGACCCCAACTCGGTCATGATGGTGCCCAACACACTACTAGGCAAGCCCGACCATTTTCCAATATTTAACCCAATTGATAAACAAAAGTTGATAAGTAAAACAATGAATCACCAAAACCATTTAAGTCAAGATCCGGAAATACTGATAAAAGTACTTAAGTTTAACAAAATATAGAATATACCCAACCACGGACCCGGTGTCACAGACATGAGCCTCTAAATACAGAATGTCACCCTAATACAAAGTTTGTCTAAAATTTGATAATGCAGAAATAAAAGATAGGGATAGAGGGAGAGATCAACGGCTGCGAACGCCATGCAGCTACCTCGACACTCCCGGAAGCTAACTCTGCTACCTCAACCGAATCTACTCAGCCTGTGAAGAACTTGGATCTGCACGCAAGGTGCAGGGAGTAAAGTGAGTACTCCGAACCAGTGAGTAATAAACATAACTACAGTCTGAAAGTAAGAAAACACAGAAAATGCACAAAGTACTCTATATCTAGCAGTTTAGATCCATAACAGTGAAAAACAGTAACCAACAAGTAATACAGTCAAGGAATAATGCAACACATATAACGGTACACTCTAGTACCTGCTGCGGCATGCAGCTCGCACCACTTATTTAACATCGACGGCGCTCACTGGGGGTTTATACAGACTTCGGAGGGGCTCCTACAGCCCAAGCACAATATCAGCCATGTCATGGCATCAAACAGGCTCTCGGCCTCAAAATCAATATATCATCGCTGCGGCGTGCAGCCCGATCCGTATCAAAGGAGACATCCTCACTATCGGGTCCTCGACCCATCTCAGTCAAATAAGGTCACAGCCAATCGGGCATGACATGCTATAGGGATCTCAGCCCTCATGTCCTTTTCCATCTAATATTCATGTATAAAACATAGTTATTATATTATTTTTAACAGTTGAAAACATGATTGAGAGTATATGTTATGCACACAAGTGAGGAAAACACATAAGGATCCCCTGATGATTCTACAAGTCGGCACAAGGCCCCAAACACGGCAATAAGCACAATTTACAGTGATAAAGTATGTGACTCAATCGCTAATATAGTAGAAATTAACAACCGAGATGGACCAAGTCTCAATCCCAACATTAAATGACCCCGCACTCATCGTGGAATGCGTGTCACGCCTCAATATAGCGTTACGATGTGAAAGTCCGGGGTTTCAAACCCTCAGAGCAGCATTTACATCCATTACTCACCTCTTGCCGGACAAAGACTAGCTCGCAATGCCCTTTCCTCTCGAATCGACCTCCTCGCGCGTTGAATCTGGCCAAAACCAGAACGAATACATTATAGTAGGCTAAGGGAATATAGCCCAATCGAAAAGACTCGAAAAACATCGAAAATCACGAAATTGGCAAAACCCGAGCCCCCGGCCCACTTCTTGAAATCCAGAAAATTTTACATCAATGCGATCCTTATCTCGCCACGAGTCTATACATATCAAGTTCACAAGAATCGGAGTCCATTTGACCCCTCAAATCACAAGTTTAAACTCTCTTAAGTTTCAAGCCCTAACCTCCATTTTTAACCTTTAATTCCTTGGGTTTTCAGTGTTAATCCATGTTTATACACCATAATATCATAACCTAAGTCCAAGAATCCATACGTGATGATAGCCCTTGAAACCCTCTTCAATAATCACCCAAAACCCTCTTAGTTCGAAGTCCAAAATGTTTGTTCTTTCAAAATTCGCGAAGAAGACTTATAATATCTGCCCAGGCCTTTTCGCTTCTGTGACCCAAAATGTCGCTTTTGCAGTTACCACTTCTGCGGTTCTTCCACCGCTTCTGCGGTTTTCCATCAAGTCAGCCCGGACCGCTTCTGTGGTCCAAAACCGCACCTGCGATGACCGCTTTTGCGGAAACCCTTCCGCTTCTGCAGAATTGCCAAGCCCCTCTAAAACCTCTTCCGCGATCTACCCCACCGCATCTGCGGTCCCTTTTTCACAGATGCGGAAATACCAGATACCAGCAGTCATAAATCATGCAACAACTCCTAAACTCTCCGTTTAACCATCCGAACTCACCCCGAGGCCCCCGGGTCCTCAACCAAAAATACAGATATGATCTATTACCTTATTCAAACTTGCTCGAACCATCAAAACATTACCGTTAACACCAAAATCATCAAATTTCACCAAATCAAAGCCTAATTTTATCAAATTCTTCCGAAACTCACATTCGATAAAAAACCTGACCTAAACAACTCCAATTCAACTGAAATTTTGCACACACATCAAAAATCACCTAACGAAGCTATTACAACTCTCGAAATTCCATACCTACCCTCGGATAAAAATCTCCTATCAATCGGATATCGCCAAAATGCTAACTTTGCCAATTCAAGCCTAATTCTATACCGAGCCTCCAAAATTACTTCCGATTGCGCTCCTAAGCCTCAAATCATCCCTCGAAGCTAACCAAATCGTCGGAAATCATAACCGAGCCCTCTAACTCACAAGTCAACTTCTGGTTGACTTTTCCAAACCAACCCTTCCTTAAAGAGACTAATTATCCCATTTCCTACCAAATTCAATCCAAATCCACTCAAACCCACCAAACGCATATAATAAATCACGAAGAAGCAATAAACGAGAAAAACGGGACGGAAACACATGAGACGAGGGGTCGGGTAGTCACAAATTGTGAATCTTTTCCAAGTAAAAATCCCACAATTTTAGATAATAAACATTTCGATCTGAGAAGGTGTTACCCATTTATGATTTTGTATAACATCTTGTTTGTTGTTGCTGAGTTTCTTTTCATCTTTCATGACAAAGTGATATAACATTGGTGGGGATTGGGAACGATTTCAGAAAGAGATAGAGATAAGAAGCTTGCCTTTAATATGAAGACGATACGTTTGTTGAAAATGTGGTGCTTCTGCAAAATTTAGTATTTGTTTTAATTTATTTAGTTGAAAACATATTAAGTAATGAAAAGTTTCTAGAAAAAAGGCGATAAAATTGTGTTGAAATAAGTTGCCAAATGTCATGTTAATAGATTGCCACTTAGCTTTTTAATAACAGGCCACTTGGCTAAATAAGAAGACAAACTTTCTTGCTTTAATATAGATATAGATTCTTTGGGCTTCTTCTAGCTCGTAGATTCATTGTTCAAGAGTAGTTATTTTCATTACTCTTTAGGTGTTTCTCTTTGTTTTCTATTTAGAATTTCTGTTGCATATCATCGGTATTGGAGCACTGATTCCTTGGCTATGACAATGGGTGATCACTATACAAGAATTGCAGAGTTACGCAAGGACGTTGATAATCTCAAGGGTTCTATAGATTCTGTAGTTCATACTGTGGCGGAGTTGACTACTTCTATGGAAGCAAAGTTTGTGCAGGCTTTAGAAGAAATTAAGAAGTACGAAATGGGGTTAATCATGCACAGAATGGACCAGTAGCAGAAATAGGTAAAGAAGTTTGAAGGAATCGTGCAGAGGATCGAGAAACTAGAGTTGTTGAAAATCAACCTAGAAATTACCAGGAGGATGTGGCTATCTCTAAGTTCGATGGGACTGGGTTGAAAGATTGGCTCTATAAGTGTGAGCAGTTTTTTGATGTGGATGGGACTCCTGAAGATTCAAAGATGAAATTGGCTTCCTGTAAACTTGAAGGTCGAGCTTTACAATGGCATCAAGGGTTCATGAAGTCGAGGGTTACAAGAGAATGGCCTCGATGGAGGGGAGTATGTAGGATATCTTTATGCCAGATTTGGGGCAGAATTGTTTGATGATCCAATGAGAGATTTCAAAGACCTAAGACAGGTAACAACTGTTCAAGAATACATTGACATGTTTGATGAATTGCTTAATAGAGTAGAATTGCAAGATGAATATGTTGTTAGTTGTTTCATAAGAGGATTAAAACCTGAAATTGGATTGCCCGTTAAAATGTTGAACCCTAGATCATTAGCCAAAGCCATAAGCCTAGCTAGAATACAAGAACAAACCTTAGAAGTCCAAAAATAAATTTTCCTTTCAACACCTATTCTGCCAAATCCCGGAAATAATCCTAGGAACTTTTCTCTAAAATCACCTTCTTCTCACTTTGGACCAAGCCAATCACTCACACAAACCACTGCCCAGAATTTTCCAGAACACCAATATTCTTACCCTGCTAACCCTAAACCACCCTACAAAAATGCCAAACTTTTAACTCATGATGAAATGGAGGAAAAGAGAAGTAAGGGGTTATGTTTTAATTGTGATGAGAAGTACACTCCAGGCCACGTTTGTAAGAAGAGGAGATGGTTCTTTTCAATGGAAGTGGATGAGGGTGTGGAGCCAGTAGAGTTAGAGGAAGAAGAGATGCTGGATCCTGCAGAATTACTAACCATGTTAGCACAAGGTTTAGAAACTGATCAGGAAAGGTCCATTGTACCTCATGTATCTGTTCATGCTATGAATGGTATTCATGACTTTAGGACCATGAGGGTGACAGTCTCTATTAAAGGAAAGGCAGTACATGTACTTATTGGTACTAGTAGCACCCACAACTTCTTGGATCTCAACACTGCCAAGAGACTAGGGTGTGCTCTGACTTCCATCTCATCCTTTGCAGTCTCAGTAGCTGATGGCAATAGGGTACACAGCCATTATGTGTGCAAGAAATTGATATGAAAAATGCAAGGAGTTTCCTTTGATTCAGATATGCTAGTATTACCTATTGGGGGGGTGTAACATGGTGCTAGGAATTCAGTGGTTAATCACTCTTGGAGATATCATGTGGAACTTCAGGAAGCTCAAGATGGAGTTCACTATCATGGGCCAAAAGATACCCTTGAGGGGTATCCAGCCTCCTGCTGCTAAACTAATCCAATCTAGTAAGATGGATAAGTTGCTAGCTAAACCTGCAGAGCTATGCATGATATCATTGAGCCTCTTAATAGAAGAAACAACAGAGGGAGATGCCAATCTGTTCCCTTTGGAATCTCAAGTGAAAACTCAAAGTGAACCTATAGAATTGCAGCTAATATTGCAGAAATATGGTGATCTATTTGAAGAGCCCAGCACACTTCCTCCTTCTAGGGTGCATGATCGTAGAATCACTTTAAAGGAAGGTACCTCTCCAATCAACAAGAGGCCTTATAGGTATCATGCTATTCAGAAGAATGAAATAGAGAAGATGGTGGATGAAATGTTAACTTCTGGTGTAATCAGACATTGCACCAGTCCTTATTCTTTACCAATTGTAATGGTGAAAAAGAAGGATGGCACTTGGAGGATGTGTGTGGATTATAGGGAATTGAATGATTGCACAGTGAAAGACAGGGTCCCCATTCCTGTCATTGAAGAGTTATTAGATGAACTACATGGAGCTAAATATTTCTCTAAGCTAGACCTCAGATCTGGCTACCACCAGATCAGGATGTATGAGCCTGACATTCTGAAGACTGCTTTTAGAACTCATCATGGCCATTATGAATTCATGTTCATGCCATTTGGTCTAACCAACGCTCCGTCAACATTTCAAAGCCTAATGAATCAGATATTTCATGACTTCCTTAGAAAATCAATCTTGGTTTTCTTTGATGATATCCTTATATACAGTGCTAGTTGGGCAGATCATCTGATTCACCTTGAGGAAGCTTTCCAAGTTTTGAGATCCAATGTTCTATATGTCAAGAAGAGCAAGTGTGCCTTTGGAGTTAAACAAATAGACTACTTAGGTCATGTAATCTCTGATGAAGGTGTTGCTATGTACCATCAGAAGGTTGAAGCAGTGGTGAACTGGCCCCAACCAACTACTCTAAAGAGTTTGAGAGGGTTTTTAGGACTCACTGGATATTACACAAGATTTATAAGGGGGTATGGTACTATTTCAAGGCCATTACATGACCTGCTGAAACAGGGAAAGTTTTTCTGGAACTCTGCTGCTACTAAAACAGTTGAGGATCTGAAAAGGGCACTCACTGCAGCACCTGTTTTGGCATTACCTGATTTCAACAAGGAATTTGTAATGGAAACTGATGCTTTTGGTTCTGGTATTGGAGTTGTGTTAGCTCAGGAGAGCAGGCCTATAGCCTTTTTTAGCAAGGGTTTATCAGAGAAAAATAAAGCACTATCAGCCTATGAGAGGGAATTACTAGCATTGGTCACTGTAGTGCAAAAATGGAAACCTCATCTATTGGGAAGGCACTTTGTAATCAAGACTGACCATCACAACCTCAAGTATCTACTTGAATAGAAGATCACCACTCCTAGTCATCACGCTCAACTGTGTCTATTAAAAGACTAAGCGGGCGTTGCAAATATAATCTGAGGTATTATGCCCAGAGTCGAATCCCACAGGGAATTAACGTATCAATCACTAGCATTGGTCACTGTAGTCCAAAAATGGAAACCTCGTCTATTGGGAAGGCACTTTGTAATCAAGACTGACCATCACAACCTCAAGTATCTACTTGAATAGAAGATCACCACTCCTAGTGATCACGCTCAACTGTGTCTATTAAAAGACTAAGCGGGCGTTGCAAATATAATCTGGGGTATTATGCCCAGAGCCGAATCCCATAGGGAATTAACGTATCAATCACTATCTTTAGACCCACTAAACTCTTAAGAACCAATTTTCCCAAATGTTTGAATCACAGTTGATGGTGTCTTTAATAACTAAAATTGCAAGTAAATAAATAGCTGTAAATTAGGGATGCTAAGGTTGTAAACAATAATGTAAAAACACCAAGGTAATGATTTCCCCTATTGATGGAATTCCTTCTGTTTATGCTTCATACAAATTTACCAACACATCTCTATCAATCACGAACGCTCTTCTTACCGTAAATCTCTCCCGAGTAATCATAGTAATTTACTAGTTGCACTCTCCCGAGATACACTAGCTTGCTTTATTTAACACAATTCACTTTAGATTACACCCAAGGCTTCGTTATCCCTAATCCCGCCTTTAAACCCTCGGTTATTGATCCCTCATATACTTTGGGAGTGGTGTTGTTCAACAATTACCTAAATATGCACTCTCTCCCTAGTTATGCACACTAGATATGCATAGCTAATTGAGGATCCTGTCAAATAACTACAACAAACACATAGTTGAACAAATAGAGATTGAAACTAGAACTTTGTATTCACATAAACAAGAAGTTCATTCCCCAATAGGTTCCATCAAAACCTTAGACAAAGGATTTAGATACTCATAACTATGGGTAAGCAAACTAAAACAATATTCATCGTAAAACTTGCAAGAAAAATTAAAGAATAGAAGAAAGATATTTTTGGTGATCTCTCACAATTGTTTTCCTTTCTAAAATACTCTCCAATACAATACATGCCTTCTTTGGGCGAAGTCTAGTGTTTAAAATAGGGTTTTGGGCTAAAAATCCTGTGTTTTGCACTTAGGTCCCTAAAATTTACCGGCCTTGCCGCGGTTCTACTGCGGTCGCGGTCACACCGCGGCCAAACACGCTCTCTGAATCTTCAGTTATCCGCGACCATCTTCTACCGTGGTTCTGCCGCGGTCGCAGTAGAGCCGCGGCAGTCCTTCTTCAGGCCTGGCTTGATCTGCTTCTCGTGGTTCACTTGGCGGAATTTTAGGATTGGCCTCTTTTTCTCCATATTTGATCCCAAAAGTACTCCATAGCCTTCTCTTGTCATACATCACCTCTAAAGCATGAAAAGCACTAATCAGAGCATTTTGTTATCACTTTTATCATCAAAACTCTACAAGAAGATGGTTCTTTAGGGCCTAATTATAGTTAAATTCACCTATTATCACCTAGCCAACAAAAATGGTTGGTTAAACTATTGGGTTATGATTACACTATATCCTACAAAAAGGGTAAGTACAATATTGCAACTGATGCTCTTTCTAGGAAGGCGGACTCAATTGAACTATTTAGCATTTCTGGAGTTTCTTCTGAACTTTTGGAAGCAGTTAAGCACACTGGACCCAAGATCCAACACTCCAACAATTGGTCCAAAGACTGCAATCTGGTACTTGTTCTAAACCTTACTACTTGTTTCGGGATGGCATACTTAGCAAGAAAGGTAGAATGATGGTAGGTGCTGATCATGAACTACGGAAAAGATTACTGTCATTTTATCATGACAATTCCTTGGGAGGACACTCTGGTATCACTGCTACTCTCAATAGGTTAAAGCAAGACTTTTATTGGAAGAAGATGAAACAGGATGTGTATCAATATGGAAGGGAATGTGATGTTTGTCAAAGGTGCAAAGGAGAGAATGTGGCTTACCCAGGGTTATTGCAACCTTTACCTATTCCTACAGGAGTTTGGCAAGATGTCTCTATGGATTTCATAGAAGGGTTGCCTAAGGCTGCTGGTAAAGAGGTCATTTTTGTAGTAGTCGACAGGCTCAGTAAAGCTGCTCATTTCATGGACCTCAAACACCCTTATGCAACTTTAGAGGTGGCTCAAACCTTCATGGAGGGAGTGTTCAAACATCATGGAATGCCCAGAACTATTGTATCTGATAGGGACAAGGTGTTTACAAGCAGATTTTGGCAAGAACTGTTCAAGCTGCAAAAAGTCTCACTCTTGACTTCTTCTGCATACCATCCTCAAACGGATGGTCAAACTGAAGTTGTTAATCGATTCTTGGAATGCTACTTGAGGTGCATAACATTTGACAAACCAAAGGAATGGCCCCATTGGTTACCTCTTGCAGAATGGTGGTACAACACCAACTTTCACTCAGCCACCAACATGACACCATATGAAGTTGTTTATGGTCAGAAGCCACCTCATCTACTTCCCTATCAACCCTTTGACTCCCAGTTGGATGTGATAGATAGGAGCTTACAGGCTAGGGAGGCAACACTTAGGGCCTTGAAGGCTCACTTGGAGAAAGCTCAACACAGAATGAAAATACAAGCAGATAAGGGCAAAACTGATAGGAGCTATGCAGTAGGAGATTGGGCCTTCATCAAGCTACAGCCCTACAGGCAACTCTCCCTAAAGAGCCATTCCTACCAGAAATTAGCTGCCAAATTCTTTGGACCTTTCCAAATCATTGCCAGGGTAGGTCAGGTGGCCTATACCTTAGCTCTACCCCCACACTCCAAGATTCATCCTACATTCCATGTTTCCCCGCTCAAAAAGAAATTAGGAGCTCACACTGCTTCTGTGACATTACCTATGGTACATTCTGACTCAGGCCATGTATTACTAGAACCTGAAGCAATATTGGATAGGAGGATGGCCAAGAAGCAGGGCAAGGCAATAGCACAAGTCCTTGTCAAATGGCTGAATACTGCCCCAGAAGACAGCACCTGGGAAGATCTGCAGGATTTCAAGCTCAAGTTTCCACTTTTTAATCCTTGAGGACAAGGATTATCTGAATGGGGGGAGGGGGGTATTGATACGTATCTGAATGTAATAACCATAGTTAGTGGATAATCATAGTTATTAATCAAGTTAGTAGTTGAGTTAGCAGTTAAAAGTCGTTAAGTGAAGGTCATTAGAGGACAATTGCAAGTCATGTGATTTCCAGAAGTTAATTATAACTAACTCTGCATCACGTGGGCTCCTATATAGCTCACAAATACTTCTGTGTATATTCATTGATTGTTTTGTGAAGATCAATAACATTTCTTTCCCCCTATTCTCTCAATTCTTTGGGCTTCTTCTAGCTCGTAGATTCACTGTCACTACAACAAAAATGATCTTTAGCGATAATTATTTCGTGGCAATAACCAAATTGCCGCTAAATCATTCTTATATTGTGAATATTACCGGCAGAAAAATATTTGCCACAAAAAGGTACTCTTATACAGGCAATTAAAAGGATTGGCCACTAAAAATTGCTTAATTCAGGACAAATATTTTTATTTTATATTTCCCTCCAAATTTTTCACACTCCATTAACCTATTCCCCCCAAAATCGTTTTCTTTCTAAAGTAAAACATAAATTTAGATATTTTGGGAATACTAAAGTTTCAATCTATGTCACCATTGCTTCTGCAACCCAACCCGACTCATCTCTACCTCACTAATATTAGGTAACATAACTCGTCCCTTTTTACTCGCTCTTTTTTTCTCATTATCTTTATTAGATTTTAATTTTTAAACATATTTCATATCTCTCTTTCCTTGATCTGGTATGTAGTTGTATGCATGTATAAATTCTTGTTTATACACATGATTTCAGTTAATTATATTCTAATTTGATTCTTTTCCCTCACAAATACAAAGCTGCTAATGTGATTTTTGTATATCTAGGGTTGGGGTTCCCCTTTGTCATTTTCTAAGAAAATCAAATAGCCGCTCCACCCGCTAGTGCTCAACAAGCTCCTTTTCTTCGATGATAGCGGTAAGCTTTATTTTTTTTCTTAGTTCTATCTCACACTATTATTGGTAATAACAAATATATGCACAATAATTCTAGAGAACTTTTGTCGGTCTAAGAATATCACAGATAGTTAGTCTATGAAATCTCATGACTTCTTGAAAATTTCATAATTAGCACTCTTAGTATTGTTCTTGCCCTTGAATCTGCTTTATTTGCTGGTATATCTTGCATTTTAATATGATTTGTTATGGAAATGTTTAATAGTCGATTTGTTAGTCAGATTATGTAGCCAAATATTTTGCTTTCAGTCTAATATTTTTTCTAATTCAGTCAATGACCAATTCTATGTGCTATAATTCGTGCTTTTTTCTAGTTAACCTCAAATGTTGGCTATTTTTTTTTTTGATTCTCACTTTGGTGGTTCCACAAAATGCCTTATCTTTTTCTTGTTGAATTTTCAAAATTTATAAAATCTTCCTAAGTTGTTGTTAAAGGGTGGGAGTTGTTATGATTATGCAGTAAGCTTGTAATTTTTCAAAAGAAAAGTTTAACTTTACCTAGGCTAATACACTAACACAGTTTTGGCTTTGCCGTAAAATTCGGCTTGATTTTCCACAAGTTGTGAAAAAATTAGTGTCTAACTTCAAGAGAATTTTCTTTTAATGAAACTAATATAATTATAAATGGGAGATATTTTTGTGGCATAAGGGTATATGGTGATGAAAATCTAAGTATCATGTTCTTCTTCATTGGTAGATATGTGAGTTTACACATTAAAGAATATACAAAGGTAGATATATTGGTTGTTCTCAAGAATATTAAAGCCTAATGCTACAAGTGAGTGCAAAGCCTTCTTGAACTTGTATATTTTTGCACTGAATTTTTTGACTGAATTGATATTTATCCCCAGTGAGATGCTTCCTTGTCAGATATGGAGAGATGACAATAGATTAAGAGTATTTTGTTTCTCTAGCATTTATCATTAACCTTTGTGTTAAAGAGTTGAATTTGAGACAACTTGAATAAAGAGTCCTCTCGAGTTGTCTTTTTTCCTTTCATCAAGTTCAATATAAGTAGACACCATTTTATTCATTAAGGTCTCAGCTTCTTTCAAGAGTTTTTCTTTCACAAATAATTTTTCTTTGCGATCCACCACTAGCTCACTCAAACTCTTAAAACTTTAAGGGTGTCTTACTCATATAGACTAATTACCAATTTCTTTCTATCAAAAGAGTACAACACTGTATCTTTCTTTACCAGAATTTATCGAGTTTGTGCTTTTAAATCATTTGACTTTGAAAATTGTGTAAAAACTGGACTTGAAATTTCTGCAAGGTAATCTTTCTCTCTAATATACTTGTATCCCCTCTCATAGACAACTATCCCATTACATGTGCCTTTCAATCAAAGAAGCTTTTACAATAGAAAGACTTTTTGATAGTGAAGTAATGCACTGGTATAATCAACAAAAAGATATTTTATCATAGTACAATTACTTTTCCGTAGGTATTTTAACAAGTACAAATCAGTTTACCTGTTTTGAAACTAAGTACATAGCAGCTTCAGATAATCATTAGGCGGAAGGTGTAATGTGTTTATGCAATACTGTTACAATCTAGAAATTATAGTAATGATAACCTCTAGGTATCTTTTGGAGCAAATTGGAATCAATTTGAAGTGTCTAATTTCTGGTTGGTAGCTCTAAAAATCTATAATTAATTATACTATTTTATTTGGTACCGACATTGAAGGTAAAGACTAGGACTACATAATGATCGAATGATTATGAAGTAATTTTTCTAATTTTCCTTTTTGCAAGAGTGCTTCGTTTGGAGAACAAAATATGCGGACCAGATTCATTTGAAGAGAAATGTTTCAATGCTTTCAGAAAGTGGTATCAAAGAACCTTTACTCAAATCCAAGAGCAGAGTAAACAGCACTTCCCAAATCGCTATTGTTGGAGCCAATGTTTACCCCATTTAATGCCTCGACTACGAGTATGAATACTTTTTTTTTTCTATTTCTCTGCTCTTTGCTTGGCTAGTTGCTTGGTTAAACCAATAACTATTGTCCTTAAATGTGGAATGTAGTATCTTGGTCATGACTTCCAATCTCCACCTCTAGTCTATTTTTCTTTAGCAGTAAGTTTAAAAAATTATATGTTCCAATTTTATTGAAAGACAATACTTGAACTCCTAAGTGTGTTTGTTTGGTTACTATTAAGTTATTGATGTATCAGCCTATTGTTACGCTAAAAAATATCTCAAACTTTGTGTACCAAGTTTATGTTGCTTGCTTAAAGTTATATAGGGCCTTTCTGAAGCTTGTAGACATAATCTTGATAAACTGCCTGCACAAAATCTTGAGGCTTGGCATTTTTCATAGTGTTATAGAAGGAAACTGCTAGAACATGAAGTATTTCTTTGACTAGTTTCCAGAAAGTAGGATATATAAATAAAGAATAATATTGATATATATTTTGTGTAGGTTCTCAAAACAATATAATGATTTTATATTGACACTCTCATTTATATCCTGAAGTGTCATAAACACATGTATATAGTTGTAAGCGTACGGGTTCTCTTATGAAGAATAGACATTATAGTGTCTCAAAGATCTAGGATTGACTAAACACAATGTCTTAATGTTTGGCCTTCGTATCTATAACTCTTTTGAGTTTAGATGTGTTGTGAAGGTTTGCAGGAATGGAACTACACTTCTTGAACACTTAATTTTGATTGGTTTAATAGTAGCAATTCCTGATATGATACTAGTACGAGTGTATAAATTTCAGGGAGTTATTTTCTTGATTATTAATGAACTAACATATGTGGTTGTTTGTTTGATATTCATTTTATTTTATTATTTCAGGTCATACATTATAATGTTCAGAACCTTCGCATGTGGCAATCACTATGATCAAGAATTGGAACATTGTTCTTATGTCATATGATGTCTAATTAGTAGCTACTTGTTCAAACAATTGTCGGACGCAACATGCCAATAGTTATTAGATTCAAATAGTTTAGCATTTTTTTATGTTATTGGCAGTTTCAAATTATAAAGATTTTGTTTGCTGCAGATTTAATGTAGTACATTATGCTTTTTGAAATTAGTTTTGAATGTAAATAGACATAACATGCAATAGTAAATATTGAAATATCCTTTATTAATATTTTGTGCAATAAAAAGAGACTTTTAAAAGATGCTTTTTTAAAGTCCATTAGATAAATGTTTATTTGCCACAACAAAATCCGGCAAATAGACAAGTAAAGGTGAAATCAGTGATAGTTTTAGTGGCCATTATATTTGTTGCCAAAAGGGGTTCATTTTACCAGCAATTAGGTTAGTCTTTAATGGCAATAATAAAAGCCACAAAATGTATTACCTATGAAATGTTTGGAGCTATAGTGGCCATTGTAATAGCCAGTAACCATTTACGCTAAATCTGAAAGATTTTTACTGGCCATAATAGTGATCTTTACCAGTCGTCCCTCTAATGGCCACTAAAGCCTTTGTTGACGCCAGCTACAACGGCTAATACTTAATGGCTGGAAAATATTTTAGTGGCCATTTCTATTGCCACTAAAAGGTATTTTTATTGACACTAAAAACCTTTTTTGTTGTAGTGTTTCAAGAGTAGTTCTTTTCATTACTCTTTAGGTGTTTCTCTTTGTTTTCGATTTAGAATTTCTGTTGCGTATCATAAACCACAACTTTGACACCAGCTTTTGCTAATTCATATGCAGAAACAAGTCCACTTATCTCTGCCAACCACTGCTACTTTCATGTTTAAAACTAAAGTTACAATTGCATGCAATAACAATCAAGATTAGAAGTAAATAGTAGTCACTAGTCAGTAAACTATAAATTTTATCTTTAATTTATATATTACATATCTTTCATTAGATGAGCATAGATAAGGAGTTGTTGCTGTTATAATGGCAGTAAACTTACCTTAAGGATATTGCTGTGAGTTTTAAGGGTTGAGGATATTCTAAACATGCAGTAAGAAGGGAAATGAAGTGAAGAAACTCCTTAATATCTTTGTGCCAAATGCATAGCTTTGCCCAGAAGATTTGCTACTTCGGTTTGCTCGCTGAAAATGAACGGAATATCTATTGGGTTTTTTTTATGTATTTAATTAATATATTAAATATTTATAGAGGGTGAATGAAAAATGAAGGGAAATGAATTTTTTGAGTGAAATTTTATATTCCCCCTTGGTAAATGGACATTGTCCCATATTGGAAGAGGAAGAAGTTTTTTATGGGTATATAAGCAATTGCTCTTCTTCTAGCTCTTAAAGAGTTGAGAAGAAGGCAAGCCTCGCGCCGTCGCGTCATCGTCGCTCGCTCGGCTCGGCTCGGCTCGGAAAACAGCCATTCTGAAGAGTTGCACCTCTTCAGATTTCAACCCAAATTTGGCTATAAATACAACACTATTCTGTTCAGAATTTCACTACAATTTTCTGAGTTTCTTCGCCTTCTTCTGCATACTTTTAGCATCAAACAAAGCAAAAGTAACTGTGATTTGCTGAAAAACTGGGTTTGATGTACCACTACACGTGTGTGTAATTCGTTCTATCCTGAGAGGAAATAATCCATAACCTTGGGTACTAGAAGAGGATTAAATTCCTTAAGGAAACACCGTGAATTCAGTTGGCTCGAATTAATTTTCTATCATTTTGGTTTATGTTTATTTCTGTTTATATTTATTTATATTTCCAAAATTATTTTACATATATATTTTATGTATTTGCTCTTACTATTTCTGGAAAGTAAAACCGTTGTAGTTTTGTACTCTATTGTGTCATTCTTTTACAAAAAAAGACTAATGATAACAAAAACCAAGCTATTCCGATGGTAATTGCCAATGCCTCAACGAGCCGAACAACACCGGCAGCATTGGCACCGGCGGAAAACCCGAAAATTTTTTCGGGATTGATTTCAAGCGCTGGCAGCAAAAGATGTTCTTCTATTTGACTACTCTAAGTCTCCAGAAGTTTATCAAGGAAGATATTCCTGTGCTGTCTGATGAAACTCTAGAAACTGAACGCTTTCTCGTGATTGAGGCGTGGAAGAATTCAGATTTTTTGTGCAAGAACTATATTCTAAGTGGACTGGAGGATGCTTTGTATAGCGTCTATAGTGTCGTAGAAATGTCAAAGGAACTGTGGACTGCGCTTGAAAAGAAATACAAAATCGAAGATGCCGGGTTGAAAAAGTTTGTTGCTGCAAAGTTTTTGGACTACAAAATAGTAGATAGCAAGTCTGTTACTACCCAAGTCCAGGAATTGCAAGTGATTATTCACGATCTCCTTGCTGAAGGTATAAATCAAATTAAAATTGATATTGAAAGTAGTAATCTTAGTATTTTTACTAACAGAAATTTCATTAAAGGTCTTGTCATCAATGAAGCATTCCAAGTAGCAGCGATAATTGAGAAGTTGCCTCCTTTGTGGAAGGACTTCAAAAACTACTTGAAACACAAATGCAAGAAGATGTCCTTTGAAGATCTCATTGTTCGGTTGAGAATCGAAGAGGACAACAAAGCTGCTAAAAAAAGAGGCCGTGGGAACTCAATAATAATGAGATCAAATATTGTTGAAGAAAACAAAAAGAGGAAGAAGGGTTCTGGATCGAAATACAACCCAAGCAAGAAGCGGTTTAGTAGAAACTGCTACAACTATGGAACAACCGGACACAAATCTACGGAGTGTCGTGCTTCGAAGAAAGACAAGAAGAAGGGTCAAGCAAACATGGTTGAAAAACATGATAATGTTGATGACTTATGTGTCATGCTTGCCGAATGCAACTTGGTGGGGAATCCTAAAGAGTGGTGGATAACTGCTACAACTGTGGAAAAATCGGACACAAATCTACGGAGTGTCGTGCTTCGAAGAAAGACAAGAAGAAGTGTCAAGCAAACATGGTTGAAAAACATGATAATGTTGATGACTTATGTGCCATGCTTGCCGAATGCAACTTGGTGGGGAATCCTAAAGAGTGGTGGATTGATTCTGGAGCTATTCACCATGTTTGTGCTGGTAGAGAAGCTTTTGCCACTTATGCTCCTGTTGGATCCGATGAGATGATTTCTATGGAAAATGCTTCAAAGGCCAAGATTGAAGGATATGAGAAGATATTTCTCAAAATGACTTCCGATAAAGTGGTGACTTTGAACAGCGTCCTTCATGTTCCCGAGATTAGGAAGAATTTAGTCTCTACTGTACTTCTTCTTAAGAATGATTTTAAATGTGTTTTTATTTCCGATAAAGTTGTTATAAGTGAGAACGAAATGTTTGTAGGAAAAGGTTACCTCACTGAGGGTTTTTTCAAGCTGAATGTAATGGTTGTTGAAAATAATAATAAAATTTTAGCTTCTTCTTACTTACTTGAGTCAAATAAATTATGGCATATACGTTTGGGTCAGGTCAATTATAAAACCTTACGAAAAATGATTAATTTGGAAGTATTGCCCAAGTTTGAATATGACAAATCAAAATGTCAAGCACGTGTGGAATATAAGTATGTTAAACATCCTTATAAGTCAGTTAAAAGGAATTCAAATCCTTTAGACTTAATTCACATAGATATTTGTGACATGAAGTCAATATCATCTCGCGGTGGAAAGAAGTATTTCATAACTTTTATTGATGTTAGTACTCGATATTGCTATGTTTTCTTACTTAATAGTAAAAATGAAGCAATAGATACATTCAAGAAATAAAAAAATGAAGTTGAAACGCAACTTAACAAGAAAATCAAAATGATAAGAAGTGATATGGGTGTTGAATATGAATCTCCTTTTGAACAAATATGTTTAGAATATGGAATTATTCATCAAACAATGGCCCCTTACGCGCCCCAATCCAATGGGGTTGCAGAAAGAAAGAATCGTTTATTAAAGAAGATGATGAACGCATTATTGATAAGTTTTGGTTTGCCACATAACTTGTGGGGAGAAGCCATTCTTATGGCTAGACGAATACTAAATCGAGTACCCCATATAAAAACACAATCTATTATATATGAAAAATGGAAAGGAAGGAAGCCCAACTTAAATTATTTTAAGTATGGGGTTGTTTGGAAAAAGTGCAAGTTCCTACCCCCAAAAGGATAAAAATAGGACTGAAAACCGTTGATTGTGTTTTCATAGGATATGCGACTAATAGTAAAGCATATCGATTTCTGGTTCATAAATCAGAAAATTCTGACATTCATAATAATACGGTTATAGAATCAGATAATGCAGAGTTCTTTAAAAATATATATCCGTATAAAAAGGAATGTGAGTCGATTGGTGAATGCTCTAAATGACCTCAGGAAGAAATAAAAGAAAGTACACTTAACCATGAGGATCCAAGACGTAGTAAACGTCAAAGAACGTCTACTTCATTTGGACTAGATTTTGTGACTTTCTTCTTGGAAAATGAGCCTCAAACTTTTAAAGAAGCTATGCCTTCTTCAGAATCATTGTTATGGAAAGAGGCAGTCAATAGTGAAGTAGAATCCATATTGAACAACCATACATGAGAATTGGCTGATCTTCCTCCTGGAAATAAACCGTTGGGTTCTAAATGGATCTTTAAGAGGAAAATAAAAGATGATGACACTATTGACAAATATAAGGCAATACTTATGGTCAAAGGGTATAGACAACGAGAAAGTCTTGAATATTTTGATACATACTCTCCAGTTACAAGAATTACATCCATACTAACGTTAGTGGCGTTAGCTGTAGTTTATGGTCTTGACATTCATCAAATGGATGTTAAGAAAACCTTCTTAAATAGAGAGTTGGAGGAAGAAATCTACATGGAACAACCTGAAGGGTTTGTGGTTTCAAGTAAAGAAAAGAAGGTCGGTAGACTTGTTAAGTCCCTTTACGGATTAAAACAAGCACCTAAACAACGGCATGTGAAATTTGACTAAACAATGTTGTCAAATGGATTTAAGATAAATGAATGTGATAAATCTGTGTACATAAAAAATGTTCCAAATCACATAGTCATTGTTTGCTTATATGTGGATGATATGCTCATAATGAGTAATGACGTTGCCAACATAAATGCTACTAAGCGTATGCTAACTAGCAAGTTTGATATGAAAGACGTGGGAGTTGCTGATTTAATTCTGGGAATTAAGATCCATAAGACTTCTCAAGGTTCGGCGTTGTCACAATCTCATTATATTAAAACAATACTTGAAAAATTCTAGCACCTGGGCTTTAAAGTTATAAAGACTCCAATTGACGTGAATCTTGCATTAGCAAAGAACAACGGCCAAAGCATATTACAATTGGATTATACTCGTTTGTTGGGTTGCTTAATGTACATCATGAATTGTACACGACCAGATATAGCTTGTGCTATAAGTAAATTGAGTCAATATACGAGCAATCAAGGTCAATCTTATTGGATGACCATGAAACACGTTTTGGGGTATTTAGTACATACACAGGACTTTGCTTTGCACTATAGTAAATATCCTGTGGTCATTGAGTGATACTGTGATGCAAATTGGATCACCGGATCAACTGATTCCAAGTCCACAAGCAGATATGTATTCACTATTGGTGGAAGAGCGATATCTTGGAAGTCTTCCAAACAAACTTGTATTGTCCGCTCTACAATGGAGGCTGAATTCATAGCCTTAGATAAAACCGGTGAAGAAACTGAATAGATCTGGAATTTCTTGGAAGATATTCCATTTTGGCCCAAACCATTGACACCAGTATGCATACATTGGGATAGTCAAGCGGCAATTGGAAGGGCTGGGAGTATTATGTATAACGGTAAATCTCGTCATATACGACAAAGACATAAAACCAATAGACAATTACTCTCTAGAGGGATTATCACGATTGAATATGTAAAGTCAAGTGATAATATGTCGGATCTGCTTACAAAATGCCTAACTAGAGAGGTAGTTGAGAAGTCATCAAAGGGAATGGGACTGTGGCAGAGAACAAGTCATAGTGGCGGTAAATCTAACTAGAAGACTGGAGATTCCAAAATCTTGGTTCAAGGAGATCAAACAAAATCATTAATGACGGTTCAACATTATCAACTAAACTTTTGGTCTTTTCTCGTGATGATACAATGTTCAGTACCAAGGATAAAAAATTAAGGCTTTTTAATGATTTCTAAATTTGATACGGGGTATATTAAATAGTGTATCTATGGGATGACACGTTTAGGAATCACCTATGTAAGTGTGAAGTGTTAGCCACTTCAAGGAGAACTTTGTAAGGCCAGTTCTCTACGCACTTATGAAACCAGGCGGTGTTCATGGGTGAAACGAACACAACAATGAGAACTAAAAACGGTTAGGGTTGGTTATGTGACTTGTGGTTGTCTAGGTATACACCAAAGTTCGACGGTTCAAAGATATCAAATCTACTGATTGATCGAGTATATCCTACATAAGTTCACTACGGAAAGTTCAAAAGGAAACCTGCTTATCCAGATGCAATTAATCCTTACTTACAAATCACACAATTTTTCATGCATACTTCCGTGATATAGCCATTCCCCATTCATGTGGGGGATTGTTGGTTTTTTATTTATTTAATTAATTAATATATTAAATACTTAAAAGAGGGTGAATGTGAAATGGAGAAAAATAAAATTTTTGAGTGAAATTTTAAGTTTCCCCCTTGGTAAATGGACATTGTCCGATATTGGACGAGGAAAAGGTTTTTTTTGGGTATATAAGCAGTTGCTCTTCTTCTAGCTCTTAAAGATTTGAGAAGAAGGCAAGCCTCGCGCCGTCATCGTCGTCGTCGTCGTCGCTCGCTCAGCTCGGCTCGTCTTCAGCTTCGGCTTCGGATTCGGATTTGGATTTGGATTTGGATTTGGATTTGGATTTGATCAAATGATCGATTGATTGATTAAATGTTTGGACCAAATTTATTTATTAATAGTAAAATATTAATAGAAATGTTATTAAATATTTGTTGTAATAACAAAATATTAATATTAAATCCAATCTATTTTTCTATTTTGCTAACAGAAAATTAACTATCCTCTTTAATTTTTTCTCTTTATTTTTCCTCTTTATTATTGAGTAAATGACCATTTAGGTAATGGTATTTATGTTGTGGCTGTTTTGCATAAACAATCATTTTGAAGAGTTGCACCTCCTCAGATTTCAGCCCAACTTTAGCTATAAATACAACACTATTCTGCTCAGAATTTCACTACGATTTTCTGAGTTTCTTCTCCTTTTTCTGCATACTTTTAGCATCAAACAAAGCAAATAGCCATTTTCCATTCATGTGGGGGATTGTTGGGTTTTTTTATCTATTTAATTAATATATTAAATACTTAAAAGAGGGTGAATGGAAAATGGAGGAAAATAAAAATTTTGAGTGAAATTTTAAGTTTCCCCCTGGTAAATGGACTTTGTTCCATATTGGAAGAGGAAGAGGTTTTTTATGGGTATATAATCAATTGCTCTTCTTCTAGCTCTTAAAGAGTTGAGAAGAAGGCAAGCCTCGTGCCATCGTCGTCGCTCGCTCAGCTCAGCTCGGCTCGGCTTCGGCTTCGGCTTCGGAACGATTGATTGATTAACATTTTGGACCAAATTTATTTGTTAATAGTAAAATATTAACAGAAATATTGTTAAATATTTTTTTAATAACAATATATTAATATTAAATACAATTTATTTTTCTATTTTGGTAACAGCAAAATTAACTACCCCCTTCAATTTTCCCTCTTTATTTTTCCTTTTTATTGTTGAGTAAATAGACATTTATGTAATGACACTTATGCTGTGGCCGTTTTGGATAAACAATCATTCTGAAGAGTTGCACCTTTTCAGATTTCAGCCCAACGTGGCTATAAATACAACACTATTTTGCTCAGAATTTCACTACGATTTTCTGAGTTTCTTCTCCTTCTACTGCATACTTTTAGCATCAAACAAAGCAAAAGTAAGTGTGATTTGCTACCGAACTTTGTGTTCGCTGAAACACTGGGGTTTGAAGTAACACTACACCAGTGTGTAATTCGTTCTATCTTGGGAGGAAATAATCCATAACCTTGGGTACTAGAAGGGGATTAAATTCCTTAAGGAAACACTGTGAATTCAATGGACTCAAATTGGTTTTCTTTCATTTCTGTTTATGTTGATTTCTGTTTATATTCATTTATATTTCCATCATTATTTTAAAAATACAGTATACTAACAATATTAGGATCTCCTAATCAGTTGACTATTTATAACCTGCACAAGATACTTCCTGTTCATATAAAAAGAAAAATAAGGTTAAGGCTCCCAAAGCAAAAATCTTGGTAAAACAATAAACTAAAGAATACCTTCAAACTGGCATGCACAATGTCACTCAAGAGAGTCATATTACTATGACTCTCAAGTTTAGCTTTCTCAATAGGGCCAATCATAGGTGCAAGCCATGTGTCAGCTTGCCCAGACTTCCTCAAAAGGCTGCTATTAGCAGGAACTTCAATGGTCACGCTCCTCATAGCGGAATTTCTACTTGTGGAACCCACTTCTGTATGATGAACTATGGGAGGAGCGATTATTGAAGGAGGGATAGTAGAGGAAGGTATGGAAGTAACAGATGAGGGAGGTAAATAAACAATCACAGGAACAGTAGAGGTAGAAGAAGAAAGGGGAAGCTCGTCTAGAACCAGTCCTAAAGGGCCACTACTAAAACCACTGATAAAAAGCTGGTTTATCGAATCAAAAGTGTCATATGGAGGAGAGACGTCATCATCAGGAATGATCACATGGGAAACAACAGGCTCGGAAAGAGGCAGGTTAGGGGAGATGTCAATCTCATCTTCAGAGACAATACGTCTCCTGGCTCGTGGTCTCGTTATCAAGGAACCCTCACCTTTTCCTTCGGAATCATCTTCTAAGATCGATTTTTTTTATCATATCTTGGAGCTATATCCGCAGATCCCAAGAATATATCTTGCTCACGAGATGCCAGAACAACCGCGGGAATGACTTTTTGAGTGGCAAAACCTAAGAAAAATAAGGTTAAAAGCCATGACAATGAGGATAATTAAACATGGGTAAGGTAAAAGATAAGAATTCTCACCATGAGTTTTTGGTTTCCAACCATAACGACTGGAGGGGCTTTTCCGCGCTCTACCTTCCATTGGAGCAACTTTCAATAACTTTTCTACCCAACCACGGATATTGGGTACAGATTCAACAATACCCATGGTTGCTGAGAAGAAAAAGAAGCAAGACAATGAAAAATAGGTACAACTGAAAATAAAAAGGTACGGGCGTATTTAATACTTACGTGCGAAATTCCACTTTTCTAGGAAACGGATGTTCTTTTCACCAACTAAACCCACAGTGGGAGCAGCGACGTATCGAGCATACCAGCCGCGGTCTTTATCATCTTCAGGACTCACCAAGACCCTTTTACTCATAGCTGCTAAACTGAACACAACGTTTCGGAAAAACCTAGGGGAATAAAGGTGAATCAAGTGGGGGAAAGTAAATTCCACATCTTCTCTTTTAGCGAGATGCCTCAAGCAGGCAATAACTCGCCGTACTATTGGTCCAATTTGACCCAAGCACACGTTGAAAAAATGATAAAAGTCTAGAATGACCGGGTCAATGGCCGGTTTAAACCCTAGAGTGAAAGGATAGGTATAAAAAAAGGAATAGCCTATTAAGTAAGAGGTAATTCTTTGATTTGGATTAGGGATGATAATAGAAAAATCTTTGTCACACCTCCTTTTTACCTACTACACCCCGGGAAGGGTGTAATAAAAGGGAGTTTTTCCAATTAAAGGACAATCGAAACGAGATTTATTTATTAAGAGATTCAGAGTCGCCACTTGGGAGATTTATGGTGTCCCAAGTCACCGGTTTGAATCCCGAATCGAGGAAAAGATTGACTCTATATTATAGTCCGCGAACCAGAAATCCGGATAAGAAATTCTATTAACCCGGGAGAAAGTGTTAGACATTCCCGAGTTCCGTGGTTCTAGCACGGTCGCTCAACTGTTATATCTGGCTTAATTATCTGATTTTAATACATGCTTTAACTTATGTTCTTTTTTACCGTAAACTGCTTTTATTATTATTTTTAAGGAAAATTGAACGTCGTTTAAAATATGTCTTTGGATCGCGTCACATAAAATGCACCCACAATCCGAAACACATTTTATGCAACGTTTTAGGATTTGGATTTGGGTCACATGAAATGCACACCCGAGTTTAGCAAGGTAAAATTATTAAAATACGTGCCTAAAGAGACTAACGCATTATTATTTTTGGGGAAGGCCGTCAAATTCACTAAACGGTCCATCCCAAATTCTGAATATTTTTATTTTAACCATTTATTGAGGGCCCCGGAATTTGCGCGTTTTATTTGGCGAGGCTCGTCTCATTTTTATTTAAGGATATCCTAGAGCGACTATGTTTTTTCTATTTATTTTTCTCTAAAAAGAAATAAAGAAAATTCCTAATTACTTAAATTTATAAAATCGGGCTTCAAGTTCAAGTCCGGATTCAAGCAAAAGGGGGAACCTTTTAATT